>SNQJ01S0037861.1:105937-116227 GCA_010110895.2 Picea sitchensis
TTTTGGTAAAAGAGTGTAAGAATCTATATTAGTGTAGAAGATTATAGTACCAAAAATACGCAGGGACTCCCAAGATCTGCCAGAATGGAAACTAGATCTGGGGTCCCTCGGATGCAATGTCTAAATATAGCAGGGTAGGCCTGGGTTGCCACCATGGGAAACCGACCCAAACCTCCATAATCTAGTATGAAAAAATTCCATCATAAAGAAAACAGAGAAAGCATAAGCATGGTGGGATTAGCTCCTACACTGAGAGACTTGATCGGGGTTGGTCCTGCGCTAGTCCAGGTTTATGGGGTGCTTTTCATCTCCTTCCTGCTGTGCCTCGTTCTCCTCCCTCTGTTACACCAAGCGTATCTTTCTAATACATGCTAGTGTTCCATTTTTGTCGACTGGAGTAATATCTCTATGGTGGACATAACGTAGATAGAGATGAAATTTCCCTATCGTCCACTCCAATTTCTCCGACTGGCTTCTCTAGTCCTCTGCAAGTCTTTTTACCCCCGCCTCCAGGTTGTTGAGGCGGTTGAGCATACCTGTGCGCTCTTTCTTTTGTTCTTTGGTTTCTGTCCTGTTGGTCTCCCACTGGTCCGCATACATCTTACCTATCAACATTTTTGTTCTCCAGGCTTCCTCCATCGTCTCGTGGTAGAGAGTTGTCCTAGGCTGTGTGGCTCTAGGGTCCCTTATCCCCCCTGCTTCTTGGGTTAGTTTAGTCCATGCTTTGCCCCTGCGAGCATTGTTGATTTCACTCTCCCATCTTTTGATGATCATCTTCCCCTTTGTGTCTACCTTCTTGAGGAAGGTACTCTTTGCTTCCCTCGTCGCATGTTTGATTCTTGCCATCCTCTAGGGGCTTTGAGGAGGTTTTGTCCCCTAGGGACCTCTCTTGCTGTTGGTTTTCTTCATGTGTACCATATTCTTTTGCAGGTGGTAATTCTTACGTTGGGTTCTTCCTCTGTTCCGCTTCACCTCTTTTTGGTAAGTAAGGTGGCCCTGTAATTGCTTTGCTCTGGTCTGTGGTTCTTTTTGTTATCCCTTCTTTTATGGAGCCAACCCAGCTGCGGTCCCGTCCTTTCAATCATGGCCTGCTCATCAAGGTCGTCCTTTTGGTCAGTATCCTCTATTCCAGAGCGTGTGCAATTGGTGACCTTGCCATTATCCCTGCACCAATTATTTTCCCTTCTCATTGTACGTCATTCGTTTCCCCGTCCCATAACGGTACTTGGGTAAGGTGTGCCCAGACTTGGACTTGGCGAACCGTGTCGTCCTTCATCCTTCGTCGTCTGTGGGTTATCTATTATGTTTTCCCATGGGTAGCCTCTGTACTTATTTTTATTGACAGGACCGTGGTGTCGCGTCTTCGCCTGATGTGTGATGTGTGTCTGCATTTGTAGCCTTGTTTGATTGGTGGGCAATCAGATTCTGCCTGGAACCTACGTGCCCTTCAGTGCCTATTGTGCCTCCATTCTTGTCGTAATATTCTATATTGCTACTGTTGTCCCAGTCTTTTGCCAAAAGTTGGGTGCAATCTGCTTGGAATTGACCTTGCGGGATGTTGCTCCAGATTGTGTCCAGTTCTGGACCTTCGTTATTGACCCCCTCGTTCGTTATTATTTTCTCCAGTCCATTTGTTGACCTCCGAACCCAGCACAACTCCACAATGATCCTTGTCCGCAAGTGCCCCTAGATTTTTTTCACTGGGTGGGCAATCGCTAGTGCCTCTGGATTTTTCCCATTCTGGTATCATTTTGGATTTTCCTTACTGTGTTGATAACCAATGCGAAATCTCCTTCCACTATGGCATTTGTCATCCCCTCCCGTCTTAGAATCTCCGGGCCAGTCTCCAGGGCTCCGAATTCCACTGCGTTGTTGGTTGAGTTGCCCAGGCTTCCAGCATACAACTATATGATGCTTCCTTTACTGTCCCTGATTACTCCTCCCAAACCTCTTCTCCCTAGGTTTCCTTTCACCGCCCCGTCGAAATTCAACTTGAAGGAGCCTGAAGGTGGCGGATTCCAGTAGCACTCACCTACTTGGAGTTGTAGTGACTGTTTGTATTGATTGGGGTTGCGTCCACCGTTCAGGTGGAAGACCTCGAGGACTCGGGAATCCTGATTAGTGTGTTGCACTCTGCCTACATGGAAGTTGCGGCTCATCATTGTCTCTCGTATCATGGAGATTATTATTTCCTTGATCTTCCCTTCTAGCTAGCTTTGGTTTCTGAAAATGCACCAATTACTTTCCTTCCATATCAACCATATGATCATTCGTGGGATGAGGATCCAACAGAGGTTCACCTCTTCTTGTTCATTGTAGTTCTCTTTCTAGATATTGATGGTTGCGACAATGTTACCTCAGATCTTGTCGGAGTGGTGGAAGATACTTTCCGCCCAGTCCCACGGTTTTACAGTGTAGGCGCATTCGTCGAGGAGATGGTTTGTTGTTTCTTCTTGGGCTTGACAAAGATGACATCTTGATGGACCAATGAATCCTCTTTTCCTTAGGTTGTCCCAAGTTAGGATGTGGTTGTGTATTATTAGCCATTAGAAAATTTGAATCTTTGGCCATTGGGGGCTATTCCAAAGATTATCCCAATGTTGCGCTGGGTCTTCTTGGTCTGGGTATGCCATATAGTGTCAGACTTCTTTCAGGTTGAATTCCCCTCCCTCCTTTTGTCCCCACCTTAACTGGTCCTCTCCTTCCGTGACTGTTATTTTTCATCTTCCCAGTTCCTCCTCCACCTCTTTTGTTGTTGTTGTGGGTATTTCGTTGTTCTGTGGAATAATATTGTCCCATATTCTCCATTTGTTGAGGTTTGTCTCTTGCTTCCAGTATTGATAAACGTTGATTTTACCTTGCGTGATGAGGTCATGTTGCAGTATCCCTCTGTCCAGGTTCTCCATCCTTGGTTCTTGTTTCCATGCGTCCTCCCATAATCTTGTTGTTCGGCCATTCCTGATTTCCCAGAAACTGTGTGTCTGAATCCAGGCTTTGTTGCGCCAGGCTAGGTTCCAAATGGTTGAACCTTCCCTGGTTCCTTCGAAGCAGATTATGTCCTGGTTGCGAATGTTCGGGGCATACTTTTCCTTCCATAGGTTTACCCAAGGTGTTGTAGTTTCTTTGACCCATCACCACCAGAGTTTCCCCCCATATGTGTTATTGGTCAATTGTGGATCTTGTAGCCCCATGCCTCCTTTTCTTTTTGGCCTACAGACTTTCTCTTAGGCCACCAAGGCCCATTTTTTATTTGTTTCCATGCTTCGCCACAGGAAGTCCCTCTGGATGGTTCTAATTTTTTGTAGGATCCCCTGTGGAGTGGGGAAGACTGAAATCATAAAGGTTGGGATTGCTTGTAAAATAAACCTAGTTAGGATCAGTCTACCTACTAGATTGAGGGATCTATACGTCCAATTTTTTACCCGCTCCTGTAACTTGTTTATTAATCCTTACCAAGTTGACATTTTGTACACTTTGTCTGTCAATGGAACCCCCAAATACTTGGTTGGGAGTGTTTTTCGTTCAAATCCTAGAATGTTGGTCAAATTCCTTTGGATAGCTCGATTGGTATCGAAGAAAAAGATCCTCGACTTGGAGTGGTTGATCTCAGCACCTGAGGCTTCCTCAAAATCTTCTAGGATTCATTTCTAGGCTTTGGCTTCCTTGACCATGGGTATGCCATGGAGTAATGTATCATCTACAAACTGTTGATGAGTTGAAGTACGGTAGTTTTCGAAGGGTTTGAGCCATGTTATTTCCCCAGTTGCGGTTGCGCTCTTGATGCTTCAACTAAGGCCTTCCATCATCAGAATGAACAGGAAGGGGGACACCGGGTCTCCTTGTCTGATACCTCTCATGGGCCAGAAATGTTTGGTCGGGGCTCCACTGATTAGTAGCGAGTACCTTGTTGTGGATACGAGACTGACAATCTAGCTGATCCAGTGTTGGGTGAAACCAAAAGCTTCCAAAGTCTTGACCATATAGTGCTAGCTAATTTTATCATAAGCTTTTGCTAGGTCCAGTTGTATTATCATTTCCCCCTTCTTCTGAAGCTTCAAGGTGTGAATGATCTCATGGGCCTGGATGATGTTGTCCATTATTTGTCTTCCTTCCACAAAGCCTACCTGTTCTTGTAAGATTAGTGAGGGTAGGAGGGGTTTCAGTTTATTTTCTATTACTTTGGAGATTATTTTGTAAACCACATTGCATAGAATTATAGGTCTGTACCGGTGAGGGGTTTTGGCTTCATTTTCTTTGGATTTTTGGCTTTGAATAACTCCACTGTGAAGCCATCTAGACCCGGTGCTTTCCCACTGGCCATTTCCTAGAGAGTCTAGTCAATTTCTTCTATGGTAATAGATTTGTTCAGGAAGATGTTTTGTTCCTCTGTGACCAGGCGTGGAATATGTTGGGTTATCCTTTGAATGGTATCTGATCTGTCTCGGTGAGGTTCTTGGGCTATCCCGTGGAAGTGTTTGACCAGAGATGTTTCAATCTCCTGATGCGACTCGCGCTTGATTCCATCATGGTCCTTGATCTTCATGATTTTGTTATGGGCTCTTCTGGCCATGGTTGTTCTATGGAAGAACTTGGTGTTCCTCTCTCCCTCCTTTAGCCATCGGATGTGGGACGTTTGATGCCAGAGTGTTTCTTCTTGCTAGAATCACGCCTCCCAATCTTGGGTCATTTGGAGCTTTTCCTTTTTCCGGTCCTCCGTATAGCCTTCCAGTATGCAAGTTTCTTGGAGTTTTTTCATTTTTTCCTCTATGTCGTTTTTCTCTTTGTTTATATTCCCGAAAGTATCCTTGTTCCATTCTTTGAGCTTATTTTTTATGTACTTAAGTTTCTTATGGAGTTTGAACATCCTTGTCCCTTGTTCCGATTTCTCCTCCTACCACCACTGTTTGATTCTTTCCTTGAAAGTCTTGTGATCAATCCAATATTTGTCAAATCTGAACGGTCTGTTCTTTGGTGCTGTTTGGAAGCCTACTTCCAGTTGCACTGGCCAGTGATCAGATCCACCCCAGGGAAATATGTTGCACTCTAAGGTTAGCCCCTGCATAATGATTGACTTTGATATAAGGAATCTGTCGAGTCTTGTAGCTACCTGAAAATGGTTCATCCGTTTATTGTTCCAGGTAAACTGGCCATTCTTATTTTGGAGATCTACCAACTCCACTCTATCTATGAATTTTGAAAAATCCTTCGCTTCCCGATCCAATCTTCTTGTTCCACTTTTCTTCTCCGCAAGTGAGGTGATGATGTTGAATTCCCCTGCTAGGATCCAGTGGAGGTTGGTGGATTGGGATTTTATATATTCTAGGTCTCGGATCACTCCTCTCTTTTCCTCTGGCCCTTGGGGCCCATACACGTTAGGGCAGAGAATTTTCTCTGTGTTTCCAATGATTTTCATGCGTACCGTTACGGTGTACCTTGTTGCTTCGACTGCTATTAGATTTAGAATTTGTGGGTTCCATAAAGTGAGAATGCGGCCTGACCTTTGGTGGTCTTCAATGGCTACCATCTTGTACTTGTGCCAGTGTTGTTTACTGATTGCCTACATTCTTTCTGTAGTGCATTTTGTTTCTTGAATGAAACAAAGATTTGGTTGTTCCTGCTTTAGTTTATTCCTAAGGATTCTTTGCTTTGTTAGGTTGTTTAGGCATCTTATATTCCAAGTTGTAACCTTCATTTAAACATGTGGGGGAGAGTGGGGAAAGAGTTTATTGATCTTACCCGAATTTATCAGTAGTGCTCCCAGCGCCTGTAGTGCTGTGCTATTTGATTTCCTTCTTTTTTTCCTCCTCGTCTGTTTGGTTGATAGTTGTAGTTTTCCCTCGCCAGATTTAACTCCTAGGTGTCCTATCTCCCTATGTGTGCATTTTTTTTCCTCTGGATTTGGCTTCCTCCCATAGGAGGAACATGTAATAGATGTGATCTAGTTTCTCTGTTGGTACGTTGTCTACTCCATGCCTTTTCCATTGTTCCAATATGTTTGGGAGGTCTATCCCTTCCCTTTCCACCAAGTCCCTGAGATTGGGGTCTTCTATGCCTACTTCACTCGGGGTCATCTCTACATCTCCCTCTGCATCTTGCATGGCGGTGTTGTCGTATTTTGTTTCTCCGTCCATCGGGGTTGCGCAACTCCCCTCCATTGTCACGTTGCTTGGCCGTTGGGTAGGATCTTTTGTTGCTTGGTCTCCGACTTCTTGAAATTTTTCCGAGTCACTTTCGTCTATTGTCCCTTTGTTTGTTTGGTCCCTCCCTTCCATTTTATTCTGGGTCTCATGATTATTTCCTGTCGAGGTTTTATTTTTATTTTTATTTTTCTTTGTTCCTGGGGTTCGGTGTTATAAACCCTTCCTCATCTTGCTGTGTTTTGGGGTTTGTCTCTTCCTGCTTCTTATTAAGAGGACATTCTCTGATCAAGTGGCCATTCTCATGGCATATTCTACATATAAAGGAGATATGTTCGTAATCTATGTTTTGGATGCATTCCTCATCCCTGAATTCCAGACTGATGGCTTCTGGGAGTGCTCTAGAAACATCCATCTCTATGCATATTTTTACGTACGATGTGTATCTTCCTTTTAGGGTGGTTTATGAGGTCTTCACATATTTACCCAGTTTGTTCCCTATTGCTTCAAAGGTGGAGGGAAACCAATATTTTAAGGGTAAGGAATAGAATATCATCCAGACTAGTACCTTTTTGACCATTTCTTTTTTCGGGGAGAAAATTTCTTTCTAGGGTTGCATGTACAGCCCAGCTGAGGCATGGAAGTATGGACCTCCCTCAAAGAATCTATCCCTATCCTCTAGGTTCATGAAGACTTATGTGAAGAAACCCTTCGAGCCGAGGTGGAGCTCCACTTCCCCATTTGGCTTCCAGTGATATTTTATCTAGTTGCACATAGTTCTTTCTGTGGGCCATAACCCCATGAAATTGCATATGAGCGCATGCGTATTCATCTGGTCCCTGTAGATTTGCGTTTGTGGGTCCTCCAGTATTACCTTGGGTATCATTGTTGTTTTGGTCTTGCATGGGTTGCACCCTTCTATCCTGTTAGCCTTCGCGGTCTCGTGCTAGTCATTTTGAGTTTTCTTAGCATCTTCATCCATGGTCTCATTTTTGTCCTGGCTTCATTCTTGACTCTTCCTTGGGTCTGATCCTGAGGTTCCTGTCGCTGGTGCCTTGAAAAATATGCCTCTTGGCCCTTTCCCTCTGTCCACCACTACCTATTTGTATGAGGGGGTCCCCTTACCCCACCCCTTTGGTGCTCATGTTTCTCTCTATTGTGGTCGCGACTGTCAAAACCTTGCGCTCCGCGACTGCCAAACCCTAACCGCCCTGAAAGAAAATTGTTGTCTCTCATGACTTCTTAATGGAAATGAAAACATAGAAAAACAACAATTTGTTAACTTGGAGGGATTATTCAAGGTACTTTTAAAATGAATTTAAATATGGTGTAAGAAGATGAAACATAATAGATTGAAGTACTTTTCCCAATATACAACTTTTATTTATAGAAATTGTGAATAACTTGATTTTTTCTAAGAGTGGTATGTTATTTTTCCAACAAAATATAAGGTATTTGTCTTTGTTCATGAATCTGTGGAGTACCTTCAAGATCAAATTTCTTTCCAAAAACTTATATATGTATAGAGAACCCATTGTTGTATTTTTTGGAAATTTATAATATTAATTTTATATATAATTTTAATTATCAAAGTCAATATATCCTTGAAATTACAAGGCCTTTTGTTGGCTAAGAGGGTCTTAATCTGAGGGGTGGCAAGCACAGGGAGAGTCATCTATGATTCTAATCGACAAAAAGTACCTGATTTTTCCTAGGGTTTGGGGAAAACAACCAACAACATAGTGGAGACCCTAACAGTGTACATGGGGATAAAACTCACTCACAAGCGAAGTATTCAAACTCTAACGGTGATAGGGGACTCCAAAATATTTATAAAGGATTTTCGGGGTCTCTCAACTTCAAAAAATCATCCACCCAATGGCCTCATCTCACGAATAAATACCCTGAAACATCACTTCACTAGCTTATGCTTCTTTCATACTCACCGTGCTCAAAACAATGAGGAAAATAACCTAGCTAAAGTTGTGAAAGCCTTGGAACAGATTTAGTTAATCATCAACAAAGTCTCCTCTTATGATTGGTTTCCTTAACTGCGCCTTTTCAAACATTCTCCCACCCACAACTAAGGACTTCTTCAATCATCCCTCTCCTTCTAGCCTAACCCCACCTCTCTCTAATCCTCCCCACCTCCCCTCTTCGCATCCCCCCTCCCCCCATCTCCTATGGTCTCCCCCCTCCCCTTCCCCTCCCTCAAATGCCCCCCACCTCTCCTTGGTACGTAGCCCCCCTTCACAACCCACATACCTTCTATCCTCCTCCCCATGTACTATCTCAAACTGCATTCACTCACCCTTATATCTGTGGATATTCGTTTTCATTCCCTGATGAACAGCCACAAGACTATGGCATCACCTTTGTCTTCTCATCCTAGGCAAAGTCACTTCTAATCGTGGGCGATTATGGCTCCCTTTTCACTCAAAGGAATGTTGTTTAAACACTCATGGTTCCTGCAGATTTTTCTTAGTTTCTTTGTTTGGTTAATCAGATCGCTCGTCCTTCACCCATGTTGGTTTCTCTCCTCTGTTCATTCCATCCCCGCCCTTCTCTCCTTCAATATCTACTCAATTTGTTTTCTCGGCGCCTTCTTTTCTTCTCTACTCTTGAACCTTCGCACCAACATGTGGCAGGGGTCAAGAGCACCATGCTCTTTCCTGAATTCCATCTTAGAGGAGCTTCGAGAGTAATTTTGAGCACTCCGAATAGACTGTAGGAGGGTGGAGGAGCATACAGACGCTCGTCATTGATAAATTTAGCGTGAAAACCATGGGGTTTGTAAGGATTTGCTAGGCCTTCAGACATAGTTGCAGGAGGAAATCTGTCATAATCAAGCATTGGCGATAGTTTTAAGGGGAGTTAATAGAAACACAAGACAACTTGGGTTTGTCACCCAGCAATTGGAAAATCCATAGAAACCAACGAACTTAGCTGGCATTGACGAGTCTCGTCTCCCCTCTTCTTTTCACTCTATATCCAGTAATGATCATCACGTGGTTCCCTCAAATCTAGGATACGCGAGCTGCCACTATGCAGAGGAGAAACCAGATCACCACTATGCAGAGGAGAGCCCAACAGAGGCGAATCTAGAAGCACGACCGGAGGAACATCAGGAAGATCTCGAGCAACCTCAAAACTATTAATCAGGTCTTATATGAAATGTAATTTTTTGTTATTTTTGAATGTGTATATCACCATTTTTACATGGTAGAACTGCATCTCATATGGACAAGCTGATATAGTTTTGTTAGACCTCCATAGACAATTAAGCTCCTTTGGAAGCATAAGAGGTTCTTACACCATATCATATGTATCTTTTGAAATTTCATTGTTATCTTTTTAATATAAAAACCTCCAACCGTTTATGTTAAAAAAAAAGGGTCTTAATCTGATCAAATTTTGTTTTCTAGTGTAGCATGGTTAAGTCGACAAAAAAATTATAATGGAAATAAAAGAGGTATGTATTCTAGTATTTTGATATATGCCAAGACAAAAATAGATTAAAAATACTAAAATATATTATTATTTTTTAAAAACTATATATTTGGAATCTGCAGAGTCGATTATATCTGTTTATAGTTTCATCAACAACTTAATTGTTCAAACTATATAAAGATAACATCAAAGAGAGAGATATAGAGAGGTATTCACATTATTTTTATCATTTTGCACACCAAACCACTAGGTTTTTCGTCCCGAACCTAAATTTGAGGCAACCAAGTCAGCATAGATGATGTCAATCCCACCCAAAATAATTTGAATTCAAAAGGGCGTGCACACTCTCTAGAAACATGCACACATTCCTAATATCAATTACATGTTCCTAATAGAGCACACACACTATAGGAACACACATGCATTCCTAAGAGCATGCACATGCTCCCATAAGCTATTAGTTATTTTCCATTCCCCGCTCCCTCCCACTCTCTCTCTCTCTCTCACTCTTACATCTAATCCTCTCTCCTACATCTACTCCCCCTCTCTATCTCCCTCTCACTCTCCCTCTCTACCTCCCCTATCTATAACCCTCTCTCTCCCTCTCACACTACTATACATGTTAAGACCTAGACATGGCCAGACCTAGACATGACAATACCTAGACATCACAATGCATGGAAATAATTAGACCTAGAAGTTT
>SNQJ01S0037861.1:116690-157897 GCA_010110895.2 Picea sitchensis
CATATCCAACTCTCTCTCTCTCTCTCTATCTCTCTCTCTCTCTCTCATATACCCCTCTCTCACTCTCACTCTATATCCACCCCTCTCTCTTTCTCCCTACCCATCTCTCCCTCCCTCCCAAACACTCTCTCTTTCTCTCTCTCCCCACCTCTCTCACTCTACCCCTATCTCCCTCCCTCCCTCTATATTACCCTCTCTCTCTCTCTCTCTAACTCACTCACGTTCTATCTCCCTCTCACTCTTGCTCTCCCCCTTCTACCTGTTATGAGGAAGATCACTCTATGGCATGGGATAAACCACAACAGAAGGAAATAACTACAGAAATCCACTCTAATCTCATGTATGCTATATAAACAAATATACTAACAAGACAAGATAAAGAGCCTACCTCGTCATGACGTTTGATAAAGTTCACCATTGAGCACTTGACTCAAAGCAATACACTTGTAACTTGTCCTCAAAAAACAAGATATGCAAGAATATGGTGATAATATATAAATTCAACACATACAATAGAATAATCCATCAATAATCATAACAAATATGCCCATGGAATAACAATTCAAATATTTACAAGATAGTAATTGGATGGGAAAAGAGTATTTCTATTAAAATGTAATCAATGAAAGTGTATGAATGACAAACTTATGTGTCGGCACATTTAGAACTGAGAAACTAAGCCCCTTCTAGCTAGGCCTCCACCACTTTAGTCCTCCACCAAAGGAAAGATCATATAAGAGAGACAATGAGGTTCTCCATAAAATAGGGAAGAGCTTGGGGGTTGAACAATGTATTCAGACTTAAAAGCAGAAAGGGATGCAGACTCAATAGGAAGTGAATAACTTCTCCAAAGTAACTTTTCTCTCAAATTTGAATTCTTCTCCTCTTCTACACAACTTGGATATGGCCCATTTATAGCCTTCAAATGGAACTGAAGGGTCGATTCAGAATGTTTCCAGTACATGGAAGGTCAAGGATCATGGATCTCGTGACGTGACATGGAAACCCAACACCATTTTTAAATTTTGAGCACAAAACCCAATGTACGTGGGTTGTAATGGTGCAACCTACGTATACACATGTTGTATAGTTTTTATGGAACATATATGTGGAAAAATACAATTTTTAGCTTTGGGAACTGCAAAAAGGGACTTCAAGTCTGCATAGGGAAATGGAAAAGGCTTTATGAGAAAGTTGCATGGGGTGAGGAAAATCTTGCTATAACATATGCCCCCTAATGTGTGAGGTCAGAGGATTATCTGTGATGACCGAAATATATTATAATTACCAGAAGTGGAGTAATGGAGACCCAGTTGGATGAACTATTTTCTCAGAAGAATATTACAATCTATAATGACTTTGTGCACATGTCTTCCAATTTGAATTACACTACAGATCCATGTGGAAATATACCAAATAGTTGTTCATGGACATGAATAGGAAATAAAAAATTAGATACATGACATAGGCTTTCATAGTCACGAACAAGGCCCAATGAAAACCAATCTCAAAAGAAATCTGAGGATATCGGTATACAATGGAGTACAATCTGATCTCCCATGATCAATGAAGTCAATTCGGTATTGGTCTAGCGAATGATAGCAACAATTTAGGAAAGGTGTGACTATGAACTGATGTCTTCAAGTCTTCTACATGATCCACCAAAGGTGCAGTTCTACATCATGTGAATAAAGGAGTTGAGGTCGAACATAATGAGACTTCGTTTGACTACTGGTCATTGAGGTATACAAATAACAAATGTGAGACAACCTACCGATAATGAAAGTAGGTATCAAGGCACTGAGTACATTCTTACAAGTGTGAATAAAGTTGTTGAGGTCGAACACTTGAATAATTCATCTATAAGGAGACATTGATGTATTCCCAACTGTCGATGGAGAGAGAACCTGTCACTAGTGACTGCAAGACTATAGGTACTCATAAGACTCTAGGTCTCATTTCTAGAATGGATGGGATGAATTTGATGGAAGGAGACCTGCTGAAAGGAGATCATTAAATAATATCTCATCATTCAACATGAGGTAAAAAGTAGGAGCTTGATAATTTGGAGGAACTCAGAAAAAGAACATTTTCATGAACCAACGACATTGTGCATCTTTCTCATGCACCAGATGCAAGAAGTGAATGAAAAATACCCTATGAATAGAAACCAATAAGGAAAACTACCGAAAAAGAGAGAAAACCACTAATAAGGCTAATGGCATCCAAGACACTGCACAAATCCCACTGTGTGAATAGATTTCTTGTTGTCGGACACAAGGGAAACCCCCTATTCAATGACCAATGAGGATATGTCGACTACTAGGTTCAGGGTTACCTACCCATAAGGAAAGTAAGACCAGGGTTGACACAGGCTGACACAAATGTCAATGCAAAGTAAAGATTTCTAAGAAATGGTTGACACAGGCTGACACAAATCCTTTGAACAAGAGCATGAGAAATATGGATGAATCTGGCATCATAGACTCAACGATGAAACTTTGTGATGTAGGGGGCACTAATCAAACTCTCCATAGGGACTGGAAGATCAACTAGTCGGGGGAGTAAATTCTAAGTAATGATATCAGTTTCCTAAGGTCATGGTAAACCCAAAATTTTGATGACAAGTGGACTCAAATTTTCATTGTTTTTTCAAAGGCGACACGACTGCTGCCAATATAAGATACTACTCTTTTCCCGTCCATCTTTTTTTGTTTTTCATAGTCAAATGAATGCTATGATACATAGGAGGAAATGAGTCTCATGAGAAAGAAACTAGTTCATATAGTGGAACATACCTATGCTCAATGCAAAGAGGTGCATGCAGGATATGGACACTCGGGGGAATGTCTCATCTTGGGGTATAGGGTGTCAAGATGAAAAGGATCTAAACAAGGCTCTTCTTAGATGATGATGCAAATTGTTGAGGTGGTAGGATTATTATGTGAAAGTTAGAAATGAAAATAAGCTCAATACTGCAAGCAAGAGAATGAGATGCAATTACAACTTAACACCAAAGAATGTATTTTTTCGTAAATTTATTCTACTTGGTTTGAAAAATGGTTTAACTTACACCAAATAGACATCCTTTCAAATCCAATTTATGAGTGTGAAAGAGACAATTTCACTCGACAATATTTTCTCTTTTTGAGAGAGTCAGAAAAGAGCTTAAACCAGACTCGTGGAGTTGTTCTAAGCATCCTATTCTGGTGGAGTTCAGAAGTCTCGTGCAAGACTTCTGTGAAAGGTCAGCAACTTACAAACAACTGACACAACCTTGGGAAAACCCAAATATTTCTAGGTAGAGGAGGATAAAATACTTGCAGAGGTTACCTTCTCTATGATATATCGAAGAACTTCCCTTATCTAGAAGGGTGTAGAAGAAGGAATTTGGTACCACAAAATACCATCCCAGTCAAAGGAAACCCCCCTAGGACTTGGAGGGATTATACTAGAAATGTTAATGACATGGTCAAAAGATGCACCAGTCCTCAAAACAAGAGTGGTGTTGACTGAAGATAGCATAGACATGACTGTTGTGTCAAGCAAAGAAGAATTGTAATGTTGGGAAACCAAAGACGACTCTAAACTCGAAGGGTTATCGGATAAGGACCGTGCTTCTTCTACTACAACAGTAACAGGTCATAAGTGAGTTAAATGACCTCTTTTTCAAATCCTACAAAGCAATTTGGGATTACGTCCTATACATCGAGGCTTCTGAATCGTATGAACTCCCCCAGCATGACTCACAATGGTTGGTAACATGATCTCAACATGAATTGTAGAGTCTACTGGCTCATCTGCAACATGATCCACATAGGTTGGTGATGTGTGTGTAGTGTGACTAACAGTGTCTAGAGTTGTGCCCCCATCATGGAAAATAGCGGTTGGTTGCATAATTTGACACCAATGTGCTTGGGAAGATTGGGTTTGAGAAATTGCAAACTAGTACAAGATCTGGTGCACACCCTGGACCCACCCAATAGGATAGTATCCTCCTTCGATTCAATTCATAAAGGGGTGAAAATGAATCATCAACGAAGAATACACTTTCGAAGAGAAAGCGTCATAATAAGGGTTACTCAAGTGATGATATGTGTTTCCCCCAGGTGAAGTAACTTCATGTAAGGGGCTTCCCATACTAAAAAATTTACTACCTCCAACAGAAACAATAGAGGATAGGTGGAGGCTCGTCATGGGACAAGCATTCCACATAGCGGGAGGAGGGTAGATGGATGGAGTGAAAGAAGTAGAATAACCACCCATTTGAGCACTTTCTCCTGGAGAAGTGAAAATAGGATTGGATATGTAGGAACAAATATTCCAACCTCCCACTGTGAGATTCGGTTGAGAGATATGACTCCCATCAAACGAAAATGTAAAAAAGGAGGCATCATGCCCCTGGGTCCAAAACTAGGATTCATATAAGAAAGAGAGGGAGAGGATGCTAAGTGTGAATACATTTCTGACATACCAAGAGAAAGATGATTAGAGGCCTAATGTCGTGACTGAGTATCATGGTTCTACATACCACTAGGAAACACATACGGATTCATCTCCATGAAATAAGAAAATACCATGTTGTGGGTAGCGCTAATTGAGGGAGTCAAGGGAACTCCACTATCCATCATAATGAAGACTCGCGATGCAATAAAAAATCCTATGGCCAACTAATAATCAGAGAACACACCAAAATAAGAAAAATCCAACATGCACACAAACAAGATAAAGTGGCTAAAAGGGGCCTCCCTCCCTAAAGTATGTATGCCTCACCCAAGAGGGGCTTGAGACTCCCTGCCAAAGATTAAAGGTATCAAAATTAGTTATAAGGGCCCTCGTGGGCTTAACAAGTAGTCGGTCAGATTCCCCTGGAGAGGTAATCCTCCATAAAGTTTGTGTGATACTCAACCCTTATCTAACCCAGGGTACCTACAGAATAACCCCTGCAAGTAAACTCTGTGGTTGCCTATGTCAAGAAACTAAGCCACCATGATATAACCAATGCGCAGACGAAGAGTCATAAGTCAGGTCCACCATATAGGCAGGGTAACAAAGCCTGAAATATCGAAAGCACCACCTCTCACAGAGGTAAAGGTACTAGAAAGACCCTCATATAGGAATAGATCCCCAGAAATATCTATGACGCTAAGAATGTATTGGGGGGATATCCCCTCAACCATCCTCGCGTGACCTTGATCTTAAATCTGGTGTGAGAGGAGCCTCCTGATGTCACCAATTATACAATGGATTTCACCACTCCCTTAGTCATACACATATGTTGAGTTTAATATCCTTGGAGAAGTTTAGTCACAAAATCCTATTCCAAGGCTCTAAATATTAAGCCAGTTTGTGCACCCTGAAAAATAAAATCGTTGCTAATCAATTTTAAATTTATCAGTGTTACTTTTAGTGGATTTGCTTACTCAAAAGGTGCGGTCGTGAAACTGATGATGTTATGACTCAAAAAGTAAAATAAATGAATATGAATAAAATGCAAATTCCCAACTTCAATTCCCAATAAATGAGAAGCTTTTAAAAATGCAACTTTCAATTCAATTATGCAATCTTTCCATACATGTACTAATATCAATGACAAGAACCCAAAAGATCAAATGCCAACAATGAAAAATGTATTTTTTTTGTATTTTCAATATAAAAGAGTGAAAATGCAAGGAATGAACATCAACTTGATATAAATATCCTACTGTATGTAAACAGAGACAAACCAAATAGAATATCAAGAAGCAAACACCCAGCTTAGGACACAAGGACAACCAATGAAAAGGATAATGAGAAAGAAAAATCGCTCAAAAATTCAACCAAAGAAAAGTTTCCTATCACTCTAAAGGAACTTAAAATTCATGACAGAGACCTAAGAAGACTCATCAACCATCAAAACTTACCCAACAAACATGAAAATCAACAATCAGGCAAACAAGGATGATGTACGTGACTTTTCAGAAGAAAACTACGTATATATGCATCCTGCAGAATGATAGCTCACGTATGTGCGCGACTATCAGGAAAACAATCACATATATGTATCGAAACACTATCAAGTGAAGGATAAGGCGAAGAAACTCAGAATCAATATGAACAGAGGCTGTCAAGAAATTAGACAACAAGAAACTCAAGATAATCGAGAACAATCAAAGGAGAAAAACACTCCAAACCCTAAAAAGAATATTCACTCCCCAGTATGGTCACCAATTCTGTTACGAGGAAAATCACTCTATGGCATGGCGTAAACCACAACAGACGGAAATGACTGTAGAAATCCACTCAAATCTCAATAATGTTATATAAAAAAATATGCTAACAAGACAAGATAAAGAGTATAGCTCGTCCAGATGTTCGATGAAGTCCACATTAATGTATACGAATATGATATATGAGATTCTTACAAATGAGGAATGAGGGCTTGTATATATATCTTATTTAAAAGAACACAGTGAAACAACTAGTTACACAGATCAAGAAGTCAAAGTTTCGAAAAGAATGTGTTCATAGGTTGGAACAAGAGAATCAAGAACTCGAGAAGAACCTATCAGAAAAAAAATGAAGAAAACTCTCATTGGAAAAAACCTCAATCATGAGCTACTAGAACAAATCAGAAAATTGAAAGAAGAGAAACTTGAAAATCCAGACATTAAATCTCAAGAATATGCCAATCTAGTTGAAGAAAAAAATATAGATATGTTGGAGTACAAATGATGGAAGATCCATGTATACTTACTAATCAAAATTCAACCATTCATGTAACACCCATCTAGGATGCTAGACAATTAGTCACTCATTAAATACATATGCATTAACAACTTTGATTTAAGATAATTTCATTGATTTTGATTTCCACAACTCTTCTCCATTTGCTCAATGATAACTATAAATAACATGATGAAATAAGTAATATGTTAATTCTAAGATTTAAAACATAAAACAAAATTAAAACAAAATACCAATGAAAATACCTCCTCCATGGTTTGTTGAAGCTCATCAATTGTAATGTAGTCCTAGGTGGTTCCAAGCATTCTTTTCCCGCTTGCCCAGAGTGAAACAATGAAATCCTCCCTACCAACTAGGAGCCTAACCGACTTCCTAGCTCTAAGAAACATTTCGGTTTCTTGGCCCTCCGTGCTCGTGACTCCAAGAACAGCAAAGCACAAATGCTCAAAGAAAACTATCACAAAAATTATATCTTCCAAGAATTTCACAACCTCTCATCATGCTCAAATCTCTCCTTCCCCCCTTCCTCACCACTTATCCTCCCTATTTATCAAGTTTCCATACACCATTCCACAAGTCTCTTCAACCACCCTCATTATTATCCATCAACCTCCCTTATCTATATTTTTGGGAAAAGATTAAAATAAAACTAAAATATAAATGACTTGCATTAAACAACAATAAATAAAATGAAAACTTTTTCTTCTCATGCTAGCTAATAAATGTGATTTGACAAATTTACCCAAAATGTACATAACACCCCACCATGCTCATTTAATTCATCATACCCACCATCTATCAAAGTCAAGAAGGTATTTAATGCTTCTAGATATTTTGTATGCAATATAATTTACATATTCAATAAACATTCAATTAAATAGTTAACAATTTACTTTAATAATTAATATATTATTTAATTTTTGTAGTGTACATGGATAGGGTATGTGTGCATAGCTAGCGGACACATATCCCATGTATGTACTAATGATAAACAACCATTGCCTCTAGTGAATAGTTCATATATGATCAGCAAGACATGTAGGACAACAGATCAAGTAATGCATCATTTAATAATCTTAACGAACAAAATTACACCAAGTCATCAATAGCTCATCATCATACTTAAAATATAAAAAATTAAATCAAAGAGAGTTTTAAACATGGTAGGAACCAAGTGAGTAAACAATAGTGGCATCCCTAATCCCCAATTAGTATTCTCAACTAACATCGAAGCATCCTTCCTTCCTAACCTACTTCCATCTTCCATCCTATCCTTTCCTCTGTTGAACTAAGTTGGAGTGTCAACTATATTGACCTAACTCCAGATAGAACCCATAAGTGGAAGTGTCATACATCTCGACCAATCTTCCCCAACAGGCAACTAGCAGTCGCCATCACACGTCTAGGGGAGCGTGACTTCACACAACCCTCCCACAACTCTAGGTTTCAGAGGATAAATGGTGGGAAATACCTCCACCCCTCCTTATAGAACTAGAGTCAACACCCTATATCGAGCCATATTATGCAACTATTGTTCTTAGAGTCACGTCATCAAACAATCACTCTGGACAAGTTGTGTGTCCTGTCAAAACCACACTCGCCACAAATCATAGCAATATTTCGAATCATAAATTAAATCATTAGTACAACATATAGCATATACTATCTTCTTGATGTCTACGACATCCAAGTCACCTCAACACTACAATCATTTGGCTATTTCATAGCTCATTAACCTGTAAGTTAATCCACCAATAACTCATATATATGCATATACATAATAATTTCATATAAGGATCCATATCTATATTGACGTTCAATTTAAGAAATGCATGTTTATTTTTATCATGTTTGGTATCTGTTATGCATTCATATCATAACTTGAACTAGTATCCACGTACCTAAATTCCACATTTTAACTTGCATGTTTAAACAAACCAAAGAGCTATCATCATCATGAGTATATAACAATGAAAATAATATCATGCAACATAAAAATATGTACATATATCAAATATATATCTCAATCTAACTGAGCCCAAACAAATGTTAAGAATTGAATTACTAATATGAGTAAACAGTCAATATTCTAACTCCCTAAAGGTCAAGATATGGGGCATTACTTACACCTACCGTTCAAGAAACTTCGTCCCGAAGTTATAATGATTCAAAATATGAGGAGAATTTATGACATGACTTTTATGTGTCTTTCCTGATAGAAAACCTTATGCTATATTGGTCTCATTGGACCTTCACTTGATTAAAATGTGTTGAATATATTAATATCTTGATTTCACTACCCCTATTTGGTAGGCACCTTATTGTGTCCCAACTCTATTTTATTACCACTTGTAATTCAATTAATGAAAAGAAACTCTTCTCATATAGATTTATTTTTCCTTAGTTCCATATTTAAATTATAGTCTACTAGTTTGACCACCATTTGAACCTTATCTCATCATTGTATCTCTAGTTAAGTGAATATTATATTGAGTTCGACATAATTTGCATTAAGTCATACATACCATTCCGCTTGAGATATATTGAAAATTATAGATGAGAATTTGTCGACTTTGATCATCACTCTAGCTTGACAATACATATTCCATCACTCATGAGATTGACACACCAAAATTTTCCATGCTTACAAGAATTGACTAAGATACTTCTAATTGATGGTCATGTGATGTTGTTACTTCACGACTTGTTTTTACGTTGTCCTTAATATCTCTCTTTTCTTTAAGTTATATAAATTATATCTCAAACAAGTTAATTGTCTAGTATAGGATTCTCTTCATCACGGTCGAGGAAAATCTTGTTTTCTATCATCAATTTACTATTACAAACATGCCTATACATAAAGAGCATCATTTTGACATGTGGGTTAGTGAACATTTTATATCAATAATAAATTTACTACAAGAGTTCATTCCAAAATATTTAGTCATTTTTCCTTGAGGTCTTCTCTTCTCAGCATTATACTTCTTACGTCTCAAAATTATATCCTCTATACCTACATAGTACTTACCAACTTTGGTATCTAGCTCGTTTCTTGTCCATTTCTAGCACTTTCAAGTTCTTTCCCCTAACATGAAAGACGTTTTTAACGATGGGAAGCATGTGTTCATCATTCCTCATATAGATTTATTTATTTACTTATTTATTTTCAAATAGAGTTTCTTCATAGGGAAAAATCCTTCTTAGTGAACAAGTCGTTGCTAGACCAATTAATGAATTTCAAGGTGTGAGTTCCCATTTATACACCTCACCCCTCCATGAAACTCCAATGGAATTTCTACTACCAAATAAATTTATGGGTGAAAGTGATGGCATTTTCCCCAGGAATGCCCCCTTTTCTCAAAGTGTTCTTTCATTCATTTTTCTTAGTCAACTAGCGTTATCTAAGGTACTTTTCACTTATTATACTAAAGTTATCAATCCTTCACAAGATATAGATGAACTCCACTACTTTAGTATCATTAAGTCAAATAAACAATTAAACATGATTAGACCTAACATCACATTGGTCGATAGAAACTGGTCGATATACCCCATCACACATTATGATATAAATAAAAATAACGTCATGATATTTCATTTATCATTCCAAACTCAAGTTCTAGGTTCACAACATAAGCCCACTTACAATATATCATATGACCACACTAACCTAGGTAATTGATTAAAAACAATCCATAACTGCTATGGCGGTAGACTTGGCACTACACCCTCTTTAGGGTCAAGACCTTCTCACTCACACTTAAGTGTAGAAGCAACCCAAGTGCATAAGATATGCTCCTAAGCTAGCAAAACTTTCAAATGCACACCACATCAAATTATCCATTAATTATATAGTATTTTCTAGCCAACGGTGAATGGTTACATGACCCTCCCTCTATGGATAATAAGTATCACCATAAATTCATAGATATTCTCATACACAAAACATATAATACACAAGAATTAAGAGTAGAACATGTAATTAGTTGTTTTTGATAATCATAAATATTATGGAGACCTTAAAACTCATTGACCTCCCCATGAAACCAACCTCTTGCTAACTTGTAAGTGGTAAATGTATTTCTTGTAACATTGGTGTGTCCTTCACTCTTAACATTACTAACTAGATTCTAACAGTTCACGTGCATATGGTGTTTCAACAATCAACTCAGTATTGATAGAAATATCATCATCTTGTAAATACAACAATTGCAACTCTATATGATTCTCTTTCTAGTGTACAAACTCTATTCTTATCTTAGGCAACTTCCATATTTTTAAAAGACATCTACAGGACCCGCATCTTCTATATACCCACAATTATAATTTCAAGGAAAATACGTCAACTCATGATAACTACTTACACATTCCATCTTTTGGATGACCGATAGAGGGCGAGGGAATTTAAATCCCTATTCAAAATTCCAAGTTGTGACTGATGAATCGTATTTATCTATTGAATTCAATATGTTGGTGTATCTCACAGTTTCAAAGCAAGTTCGACCTGTTCTCTATCTATAGGTGTCATGTTGTGTATTAGTTATGAAGACCAACAATCCAAGAGGCAACGAAGACCAACAATCCAACGAATAAATATATTAAACCCTCATCTCACAAGAGCGAGAGCTCTGCACCTGCTACCATTCCATCTCTAATTTAGTCTTAGAGTGATGAAATGGATGGGCATTCAAGACATCACGATTTGGACAATCCCACACCAGATCAAAGAAAATACACATTAAGATTGGGTCTCGAAATGGATCTCGTTTCCGAAAGGTATATGATCTTCTTTGCAACATGTTTACATACTCTTTCAGGTCTCCACATAGATCCTTGATTAACAGAGTTTAGTTACTGTGCACATAAATGACGACTTCCTTCAATGCCTTGACATTCACCAATACTTCACCATATTGCCAATGCAGAGTTTTGGAAACATTTCCACAAATTGAATCCACAGTTCGATATACCTCACAAGATTTGATCCAGTACTAAGACATTTGATTCATAATGAGACACAGATATCTCAGTCCTCAAAAAGACGTTTTAAAAACCCCTTCACATAAATCACATATTCCTGTAGCTATTTATTGCTGGAAAATCAACCAACCATCAAAACCTCTGCGCTCTTATTCTATTACAGGAATTACATATAATTTCCAGAGTAAACGATCATATGCTCATTCAGTTTTCCATTCACACTAAACAAAGATATATTCATTTCAACGAGTCTCTTACTCATTCTTCAAGGTTAGAATCACACAAAACCCCTAATTCATGTACAGTCGATGAATACATAAATTACCCTTTTAATTCGCCTGTAAATACACACAAAGAATCTTACCATATGCACAAAAAACCTAAAGTGCCTCTCATCCATGAAAGAGATCTATGAGAGATCAATAACCAAATCTATCATTAGTCCATACTTCATGCAAATACCGAAACTCTTCCCATTTCATCCTGAGATTTCAATCAAAAATACAAATGAAATGAAATTCTATTTCATTCAATAACTTTGTACATACACCATTACTCAGATATTCACTTCTCTATTGGCCTGATCTAACAGTATTTGGCCAACCTATGACCTTATTTACATTAGTTTGGTCTCTCCCTCTCTATTCACAAACATAGAGTCTATATACAATTTAGGAACAAACAAAATGTTGTTTAGATCCACATAACTTGCCGACTGATCCTAAAATCACTCCAACTATCCCTAAGGTCTCTAAGATCTTCTGTATCAAAACAACTCATCCCTATCCATAGTTCTTCTAGAACTATGACTCATTCTCTAGAATAAATAAAGAAATCATTTACATTAAGGAATTTAAATTCCTCCTCAAATGATGAGACCCTTCCTTTGGGGTTTTGTCTCCAAAATTTCGATGGTTTTGTTAGATCAAACAATCAAGAAATGCAAGTGTTACGATGTCCCAGATCCACAAGTTGTTGTGGATTCTCCCACCATGGAAGCACAGCAGCAACAGGTAGTGTTCTCGGAGGATGAGAAGGCATTAAAGAGAATAAACAAAGAAGAAATCAGCCATCTCTACAATTCTTACAGGAGGATTAAGTTCTTCCTCTCTTAGAAAGATTCTTGTCTCATGGAAGACCTCGAACAGGCCTATTTATCTATGCTTAAAGCATCAAATGGTGAAATATCTTGCTACTGAGGGCCATGTGAAGTCAACTATGTGCTCTACCATTGTTGATGCCTCTACTGTGTCTGGGCCCACATCACAATAAAGGGAGTAGTCAGTAGAACCGCCTCACCTCACACGCCATCTATGCGTGTGGGAAGATTGGAATTGGAAAAGCGAGATGGGACAAGGTGAGTTCCTAGATATGCATCGGGATAATATGGTGGGGAAATGAGGAATATTGAAAACTATCCATGTGTCCTATATGTCTCCACTATAAAAAATCCATCACCACCCCAGACCATCACCTCCCCTTTGAGGAGACACACTGACTGGCAGGCCGTGAAAAAGTAGTTGTCACTTTTGGATTTTTTTATTTATTTTTTCAGAGCAGTGACAGAAAAATGGAAAGAGAAATGTATGTTCTCCGTAATTTCTTTTTTCCACCTGATTTAATCGACCTTTTCGATAGTCTTGTCTCTGGTGAACATTATAACAACGGTTTCAATGATGATTTCAAGCCCATTTTTACTTTTTTTGGTGGTAATGACTCAGTGAATTCATTTCAACCGAGAACTCACATTTCCTCTCGACGTGTACAAATGTCTTTCTTGATTACACACCCTCCCTACAACTCTTGACAGCATCGGTCATGCCATGGAATGATTCAGTGAATCAACTCGAGCCATAGCTCTATGTAATTTTTATTTTTATTTTTCATCTCATCTATTAAGCTTCTTTTTTCTTCTATTTTTTTGTGTTTCTGTTATGCTTCTTTGCCCTCTGGTTTTGTACTTCAATTGTGTTATTGCTTCCTTGTGTTAAAAGTGAATCCAATATAATAATAAAATTGCAATTTACCCCGAATTCATTCTCATCAATCTCAATTCGAGGTCTTCGTTGTATCTATACTTGGATCTCAGAGTTAACAATTTCTCTTCTTCAACCCTTGAAAGGGTGACGAAGAAGATCAGAAAGGTAGATTTAATAGGAAACAAATCCGTGACGATAGATCTCATGATTGGAAATAAATAATGAATTATCCAGTGTTGGTAATCACACTCTATTTCTGTTGGAGTAAGAGAAGCTTATAGCATCAATGCAAGTGGTTTTCTGACCAACTCCTTCATGTGACATGGTTTGGCGCTTGTGCGCTGGCTTTAACTTGACTTGTTGTGTTGTGTTGTGTGGCTTGGTTCTTGCGATGGGATTGTTTGGTTTAAATGTGGACTATGGCATATAGATTGTGATTTAGGAATTAACACGGTTTGGTCGATAAGCTTGGATTTGGGTTAGACCTAGGTCACTTAAGCACACACCGCATGTTTTTTCTTTTTTTTTTTTATGATGGATTATCATCTATATTAATGACATCATGAACCAATAGACCATATATGATGGAATAAGGATATAAAGAACATATCATTGCTTTCCATGCATGCAATGTATAGGGATATAGATACTAATAGGGATGGAAATGAATCTAGATGAATCCATATCATACATATATTCTTATATTCATATATACACGATCCCTATATGTGGATCAACCCAAAAACAAAGAAAGAGGACATTGACTCTAACAAATAGGTAGCCTATGCATTAATAACCTAATTGCATTTAATGCTCCCCAAAAATGTGTGGTTCAGATACCGACTGCAATTAATGGTGGAGAGACCGACTCCATTTATCACTAGTGAAAAAGAGGTTACTATTTTGGAAAAATAGAATAATAACGACTGCACTTATTGGTGGAGAGACCGACCACATTTATCCCTCGCAAATGAAAGATTACTGTTGTGTAAAAACAAAATAATAGCAATTGACTGCAGGTGTGGATCTATCTACAATTGTACAATATTGAAATTAATGCAATTGAAAAAATATTGAAATTAATGCAATTGAACAAATATTGAAATTAATGCAATTGAACAAATATTGAAAATAATGCACCGAGTGGTCCGAAAGGTCATGGGTTCAAATCCCACAGCTGTCATGCTTGTTTCTCCTTTTGCACTTTAGGTGGGGGCTCTAGGTGTTTGGACTCCATGAGAAGCTCACCAGCCTGAAGCCCTGTTGGCACAAGAGCAGACCCAGGGTTCATCTCCAAGAGCGCACCAACAAGCCCTAGCTACTAGCCCTTTTGGAAGCACCTATGAAGAAAATGCAGTCTCACCCAAAGTAGTTATGAGGGGGTTGCATGACAAATATGTCTACAACCAAGGGAATATCAAGGGGTTCTTATTACAACAGCAACACAACATGCATCTATCATTAAAATAGCTAGATCTATCCTCCACAACTATAGATATGATCTAATACAATAATGCAGATAACAATATAACAAAGATAGAGCTCAAAGCATCAATCACATACACAACAACATATGTACGTGGTTCACCCTCTCTCTAGCACTGTGTCGTCAAAATTGTGCTTATGATATATTAAGATAAAGCTTACAGTTTTGATCTGCACTCTTAGACGACAAATCCTCTCTCTCTTTCTTGCTTTCCCTCCCCCTTCCTGTGCACCCAGCTGCAGGAATTAATCTTCGCACCCAGCTGAAGATCTTACAATACCAGAAGGCTCTCTCTCTCAGCACTTCTCTCACCCTTAATACAATATTCTCCTAATGAACAATGATCAATAACAAGGCTCAACTATAGTACCCACCCGACCTAGGTCCTCTCGACCTCTATTTATACATTATAGTCCCTCACCAATAGCCTTAGGCTGAAACCTAGGTGTCGAAACCCTAATTACCAAAACCCTACGTGTCTAAAACCATAGGTCAACTTGACCCGCTTTTTCGAGGCTTCGCCAGACTGGCTTTCCTTCTTCATCTTGCATTGCTCCAAAGCATCCAATGCTAGTTGTTTTTCACTTCCTGAGTCATCCTCAGTCCCTCTTCCTTGTTTATCTGTCATCCTCAATCTCCTCATCCAATGGCTTGCTTTTCCACACTTCGCTCCATCTTTTTTGTTCTTTTGCTCACTTCGACCCAATGATAGTCACTATGTCTCCCGCGAAGCTCACTTTTTACCTTTTCTTCCTCGTTCTTCGCTTCCTTCCGTAACTAAGGGCCAATAGGACCCCAACACTCACTTGTGACTCATCCCAAGGCACTTGAGCTCTGATCCTCTTTTCTTACTTCGACTTTCGACTATGCAGTACAGACCTTTCTTTCTGCTTTATGCCTCCGTCCCATCCTTCTGTAGACTGTCTTTTTTGTGCCTGGTACCCAGTTTCAACTGCACCTAGTACTTGGAAAATTTTCTTCTTGATTCTACTAAGAGCTATGAGGCAGCTGGTTGTCATAGTACAACTTCAGCCGACTCCCATTCACCAAGCCTTTCTTCTAGTCTCCTTTCAATGTCTTTAGTTGTGCAGCTCCTCCTCCTGTAACATAGCCAATCTCATATGGTCCAAGCCAATGCATTATGAACTTCCCAGGGTGTTTGATAAACTTATTGTCATATACCAATACTAAATCACCTTGATTGAATATCTTCTTCTTGATGTGTCTGTCATGGTAGGCCTTTTCTCATTCCTTTTGAATTTGTTGATGGAAGTCTGCAATGAATCTGTCTTCTTCTAGTTCGACCAACTGTGCTAGCCTCTCATGAATAGAGCCAGTATCATCCATGTCTTTAAATGCAACAATTCTTAAGCTTGGTACCAAGTACTCCATTGGGACAACAACTTCAAGACCATAAACCAACTTGAAAGGGGTCTACATTGTTAATTTCTTGCAAGTGGTTCTATAAGCCCAGAGTACTGTTGGTACTCTTAAATCCCAGTCATCCCTGTTCACACTGCAAATCTTTGTCAATGTTGTCTCCAAGATCTTGTTTAATGCTTCAAGCATTCCACTTTTTTTTGGATGGTAAGGTGTACTCTTCTGATGGTGGACAACAAACTCTTTAGTCAGGGCTTCAACTGTCTTATTGATGAAATGTGTACCTTGATCACTCATAAGGACCTTAGGGCATCCAAACCTGGTTATTATGTCATCAAATATAAAATGCGTAGTTGTAGCTGCACTATAGTCCTTGACTACTCTTGCTTCGGCCCATCTAGTCAGGTATTCTATCATAGTGATAATATACCTTGCTCATGTGCGCTTTCCTGGTGGGTTTATAGGTCCCACGAAGTCAATGGCCCATTTTTCAAATTCTTGCAAGGTCATCTATGGTGCTAATGGAATCTCATCTCTTCGGTATGGTTTTCCAACTCACTGGCATACATCGCATTCTCTGTTATATTCTTTAGCATCTCTGTGTAACATAGGCCACCAAAGGCCAGCTCGCAAAACCTTCTACGTAGTTTCTTTTCTTGTGTAATGTCCTCCTGCAATGCCTTCATGATATTCTTCGAGAATCATAGGGTGATTTTCCTCCATCACACATATTCTTAGTATCTCTTCAGGTCCCGTTTTATATAGCTGACCAACTATCAGTGAAAAATCTGTAGTGCGCACCACTAGTTGTTTCTTTTGAGGAATCGTGTACTCGCCTGGGGTTGTTCCTGTTTACAGGAACTTGGATATGTCGGCAAAGTGGTCATCAATCTTTCTAATGGTGAGTAGTTGTGCATCCGGTAGTGTATCCTCCAGACTGGTAGGTTCTTCTCCATGTTCCAACCTTGACGGGTGGTCTGGGCCTTTGTTCATTTTTCCTGGCTTAACTATGATCTCAAAATCATATTCCTGAAACAACAGAAGCTATTTGTAGAGTCGACCCCCCAACACTGGCTTGTTGACTAGGTACTTTAGCGTGGAGTGATTAGTAAACATTTTGAAGTGTCCTCCCAACAAGTAGTGGAATAAATTCTGCAATGCATACACCATGGTTAGTCCCTCTCTCTCTGTAGTGGTGTAATTAACTTCAGTTAAGGACAACTTCTTACTGGAAAATGCTAATGGATGATCATTGTCCCCTTCTCCCGGTTGTGCTAGTAACGATCCTAATGAAATGGAGGACACATCAACATGAACATGAAATTCCTTGCTCCAGTCCGGAAAGACTAGAATAGGCCCAGTTACCATATTTTGTTTCAGTGTGTCGAAGCTTTGCTGGCATTCTTCTGTCCAACCAAAATGATAGTCTTTCTTTAATAACTTCTCCATTGGCGCAGTAATCTGAGCATATCCTTTGATAAATTTCCTGTAATAGCTAGTATGTCCTAGCGCAGTGTGCAGTTGTTTGACTAAAGTAGGTGGTGGCAAATCAACTATAATTTCAATCTTGGATGGATCCACCAAAAATCCTTGCTTGCATAAAATATGTCCTAATAATACTCCAAATGGTGAGAAGAAGATGCACTTCTTCAAATTTAAAGAAATTTGACACTGCCTGCATTTATCCAGCATTAGCCTTAGACATTCAATATGATTTTTCAACAAACTAAAAACAATCCAGTCATCAAAGTATGATTCTAAAAACTTATGCAAAAATTCTTTGAACCCTTCAACCACCACCTTGGAAAATATGGCTATGGCATTCTTCAATACAAATGGCATTACTATATATTGGTGGGATCCCCACTCTGTGACAAACTTAGTCTTATGGTGGTCCTTCTTGGTGATGTGGATCTGATGGTATCCTGAAAACCCATCTGTAAAAGAATATACTTCTTGGCCTCCCACGTTATCCAGTACTTCATCTATGAATGGTGTAGGGAAAGGATCATGTAGACAAGCATAATTTAGCTTCCTGAGATCTACACAAATCTTGATCTCACCTGTCTTTTTATCTTTCACTACCATGGGGCTAATCCACTCTGACTCTTCGATAGGTTCAATAATCCCTACTTCCAACATTCTGTCGAGCTCAATCTTCACTTTTTCCTTATAATTCGGGTTCAATCTGTAGGGTCTTTTCTTGACTGGATTCACATATGGTATCAAAGGTATTCTCATCTCTCCCATAGGTCCTTTGATTCCCTTCATATCAGTGAACTTGGTCAAGAACAAGTCCTGATACTCGTGCAATAATTCTGTGATTTTGTCAGTGGTAGCAGCGTCCCAGTAATCTCTGATATTGGCAAGCTTTGGTGTCTCCTCTATCCCGATATTGACTTTATTTATCTTTATCAGTTTCCCAATGAATGGAAGTTCAACTCTTGGTCCTTACACATTTCTTTGAGCTTTGTTTCTGCGATATTCTCCTTCCTTGTATCATCGTCTTCGTCAACATTAATGTTGTAGCAGATCTGCAGTTTCTGAAGGGGTGCAATCCATTCATCCTCTTCTTGCTCCAAATGGAGGCCAGATGTCCCCTTAAATAATTTGTGTCTTACCATCTATAGTGCTTGATCTACTGAAGGAAATTGACTTTCAAAAAAAAAAGTGGTTATAAAATTTTGGATCATACCTTCCCATTTTGAAGTGACGAGGCGCAGCTCTGCTTGAAGGTACCAGTTAATCGGGGTGGTATCCAGAGTATTGACAAATCTGTGTACCCATTGTTCTCTAGGAATGTCACTCCAGGCCTCTTCGTAGCTTTGTACATGGTCTCTTGGGCAGTTTTGACCTGTGTACCTTGCTTCACAACTTCCTACTTGTGCTAAAAACCATGATGTCATCAAAGTTCGGCATTGTGTCCAGTCTGTAATATTTATTTTATGTGTCCCCCACCATATTTCTGGTGTGTATTTCATGGCCTCAACCATTTCCAACAGCCTCTGTTGTGTTGGTACACTTGTCTCAAATTTTGATAAAAAATTCTCTAAGGGGTTCAACCCATCAAATGTGGGTAGATTACTCACTGTTGTGCCAATCCAAAGAACTTCTCTAGTTATCCTAGCACATATTCTTGTAGATACTTCATACATCTGGTTCTTCCAGTTCTCTAGCGCTTATTCTGAGTTGGATGAACATGTGTTGTCACTTCGCCAGCTCAGATTCCCGTCACTTGTAGGGTTGATATAATCTTGTTGTCTCACTATTAATTTGTAGATGTTTTCCAATTCAAATGCGTGGTCCTCTTATCTGATAGGTTTTGTATATTGTGTACCCTCGTCTGGATCTAAAGGTGCAATGACCCTAAGGCCAACTTTCTCAAATGTTATGCGTCTTTTCTTTAGATCAACAACAGTGGAATTATCGAAGGCCCAATCAATTCCTAATAATGCAGGGTAAGGGAAGATATCATCAACAATTTCAATTACCTCAAAATCTGCAAAGGTTCTTACTCCATCAATGTCTACTGGGACATGCTCTAATCGTCCAAATGGGCTGATAGCTTGTTGATTAGCCATGCGAAGCCTGATAGGGGAATATATCATCTTGGTTTTTCCCATCAGTTCCCAAGTCTTCTTCGTCATGAAATTGACCTCTGACCCTAAGTCGAGGACCACGTAGTCTATCTCATACTCTCCTATCTAAGCATTCAAGTGTAATTATTTATTTTTCCTTCTCCTTTTTCCAATTTGGTACACTGCCCTATTTAGTAAGGGGTCTATCTTTCCTAGCTCATACTGCTTGATTAAAGCTTGTAATTCTTCTACATCGCCTTTATCTTGAATCAACTTAACATAAGTGTACAAAAATTCCATGAGTTTTCTTACCTCTTTCCTTTCTGTTGATGATGCAGATGGATCAAATGCCTGAGGCATGCCATATTCTTTGATTCCTGGTTGTCTATTTGATGAAGATCCTTGATCTCCTTTGAACTCTTTTCTTGCCTCCTCGAATATATGTCTTTCTTTCTTAGCATCGAATGTTGGGGTCTTTTCTGTAGCTTTCCTAACTCCGTGGTCATTTTCATTCTTCCCTTGGGTTGCTTTGTCTTCTCCTGTAGCAGTGCCTACTCGAGTGAAAAAAACGACTCTAGGATCTACTACGCGAGGTTCATCATATATCAGTTGTACTTGTGGGTTCTCTTGAGGTCCTCGCCTTTCCTAAAGTTTAGCCAACAACACAGGGCATTCCTCTATGACATGCTCGAAGGAGTTACAGTAACTACAGGTTGTGCAAGGATTCTGACAATCCTTTGTTAAATGTCATGGATGCATGCAGTTGTAACAGATTATTTGTCCTCAGCCTCGGCCCATACCTCATCCTCGTCCTCGTCCTCTGTAGCCACCACGAGGAGTGAAATTTCCTCTCCCCGGAGAGTTGTACTACAGAGTGTTTCCTTCTTGTTGTACTTCGCCTTGAATATTTTATATGTCTCTCGACCTTTCATGCATGAGATCATAAGATCTACAATATCAATCATCATGCCCCACTGATTTACATAATGTACAATACAAGTTTGTGGTTGTCTGACCATACTTCTACATGTAGTACCACTCATTGGGGCAATGCCTATTTTTGCATACATCGCACCAGGGTAGGTTAACTTTATTTAAGGGGCTCGGTGCCCTTGATGCCAACTACTCATGAAATAAGGGACAATGTTCCTTATCATGGCCTTCATATATGCATCTTACACACCAGATATCTTCCCTTGGGTCTTTTCCCTTATCTTTCTTCATATCCTCGACCTGTAAAGACAAACTAGTTAGTTGGCTCATGATCTGGCTAATGCTTGAGCTAGATTCTCCCATCGGTGTTTATTCAAGCTTCATGGCGATCTCCAAAGATTATGCCTGAGATGAAATATTCTACTGCATCATAGGGGATCTTATGTGTGGTAACAACGCAACAATGAACCATTCTTTGTTCTATTCATCAGGGATCTGAAAAGTTAATCGGCCTGTCAGGGTCTTGAATCTCTAGTCAAACTCCCAAATAGGTTATGTTACCTTTTGTTTAATCTATTTTAGTTACGTAATACATTGTGACTCTGACTTAGGTTTCTTAAACTCTGCGATCAATGCATTCTTAATCTCATTCAGGGGATTAGGCTATTACAGTCCTTGGACAAGTTTCATGTACCATCTCAGTGCGCGGTCCCTTAGCATACTGGTGCAGTGGGTTCTCTTGATGGCTTCATCGGTGATACTTTTAATATTGCATATAGCTTCACACAGAAACCAATGTTGATATCAATCTTCAGATCCATCTCCTCTAAAGATAGGGAGTCTCATTTCATCTGCCATAGAGCTGACTAGGGTTCTTGTCTGAGTAGATGTTGAGCTACTAGTAACAATACTCTAAAGACTCTGGTGGTTCTGGCTATTCTGACTGCTAAGTATTGTTGGGACAATAGGAAGATTAACATTACTTACTTCAGTAGTCCGCGTAGTTCCTGAGGTGTTTGGCTCTCTTTGGCGTAGTTATTTAGCTTCCTCTTCTTCTATTATGGTGGGCTATGGATGCTCTTCTTCGGTTACATATACCTCTTCTCCACTATAGAAACCCTCTTCTTTATAGTTTTTCTTAAACAAGTTCTCAAGGTGAACTCCTCAGAATACTTTCCCACTGCGCGTATGTCCTACTTCTGTGTCGTTGTCCCTGTTCAAGATCTTGAACATTAGCATTTCCAGGTCTGACTAGTCTACTATATCTTCAAGATGCGGTTTTTTTGAAAGAGCATCTTGATTCTTAGCTTCAAGAAGTGCAAAAATTTTCCTCTGGGTCCTTTGAAAAAGTATCTCTCGGCTTGGCTATACGATTATGTTTTGTCAATAGAAAACTCGGTGATATACCCTCTAATGGTACTATCAAACCAGTGATCTATTTCCCTGGATACAACGTTGTCGACTCTCTTGACCTTCTGGATCAACGCTGGTTTTCAAACCACAGCAGGTCTAGATCTGATTTCAAACTGTGTGTCAGCTAACCTAGCCAACCATTGATGTAGATCCTAATGGATTCCTGCAAAGAAGATCTCATGCATGTCGGTGAAGATGTATCTTTGTAGCCAATATTCAATAGTTAGTTTAGGGTTCTTGTTCTGGGCTTCAGTGAAGTCCTTCTCTTGATCCTCTATCCATTTCTAGATCTCTGTCTTCGATGGGAACCACCTTGACATTCCCTTAAAAATATTATTGGCTGGCAATGGAACCATTTGTTGGCATAGGGGCAGACCCAGGGTTCAGCTCCAAGAGTGCACCAACAAGCCCTAGCTACTTGCCCTTTCGGCAGCGCCTGAGAAGCAGATGCAGTCTCACCCGAAGCAACTATGAGGGGGTTACAGGACAGATATGTCTACAACCAGGGGGAGATCAAGTGGTTCTTATTACAACAGAAACACAACATGCATCTATCATTCAAATAGCTAGATCTATCCTCCACAACTATAGATCTAACCTAATACAATAATGAAAATAACAATATAACAATGACATATCTCAAAGCATCAATCACATACACAACAACATATGTACGTGGTTCACCCTCTCTCTAGGGATACGTCCACAGAACTGTGCTTATGATATATTAAGATAAATCTTACAGTTTTGATTTGTGCTCTTGGCTCACAGATCCTCTCTCTCTTTCTTTATTTCCCTCCCCCTTCCTGTGCACCCACCTCCAGGACTTGATCTTCACACCTAGTTGAAGATCTTACAATACCAGGAGGCTCTCTCTCTCATCACTTCTCTCACCCTTAATACAATATTTTCCTAATGAACAGTGATCAATAACAAGGCTCAACTACAATACCCACCTGACCTAGGTTCTCTCGACCTCTATTTATACATTATAGTCCCTTACCAACAGCCTTAGGCTGAAACCTAGGTGTCAAAACACTAATTACCAAAACCCTAGGTGTCTAAAACCCTAGGTCAAATTGACCCGATTTTTCCAGGCTTCTCCAGCCTGTCTTTCCTTCTTCATCTCGCGGTTCTCCAAAGCATCCAATGCTAACTGTTTTTCACTTCCTGATTCATCCTTTGTCCCTCTTCCTTACTGATCTATCATCCCCGATCTCCTCATCCAACGGCTTGCTTTTCCTCACTTCGCTCCATCTTTTCTGTTCCTTTGCTCACTTCGACCTAGTGACAGTCACTATGTCTCCCGCAAAGCTCATTTTTTAATTTTTCTTCCTCGTTCTTCACTTCGTTCCATAACCAAGGGCCAAAAATCTCGGGACGACCTGTCAATCCCCCTACCTTTTACACTTCCAATGTGTATCTGTTGTGATTCTACTGAATTTCTCGAGCTTAAATTTCTTTCAATTCCCAGTTTTTTGAGGTAAGAGTTTTAGGGATGTGTTGTGTTTATATGATCAGGCTACCATGGACCAAAATCAACAGAAATGGATGATGCAGCAACAGACCCAAAAACAGTTTCAGCAGCAACCACAGTATTTGAACGACGAAATCAGGATGTTGTGGATCGAGGATTTGCAGTATTGGGTAGATGAAAATTATCTTCACACCTGCTTTTCGCATACTGGAGAGGTTGTGTCTATAAAGGTTATTTGGAAAAAGGAAACTGGCTATCCAGAAGGTTATGGTTTTGTGGAGTTTCTTTCCCATGTAGCAGCTGAGAGGATTCTTCAAACATATAATGGCATACAGATGCCCGACACAGCGCAACTTTTTAGATTAAATTGGGCCTCTTTTGGTTTAGGAGAAAGACACCTTCTAACAGGACCAGAGTATTCTATATTTGTAGGAGATTTTCATGAGATGTCATAGATTATCTTTTACAAGAGACTTTTCGATCTCGATATCCATCTGTGAGAGGTGCAAAAGTTGTAACAGATACCACCACAGGTCATTCAAAAGGTTATGGATTTGTCAAGTTTGCTAATGAGAATGAGAGAAATCGTGCCATGACTGAAATGAATAATAAGTATTGTTCTATGTGACCTATGCGCATTAGTGCAGCTACTCCTAAGAAGTCTGTGGGTTATCAACAACAATACACTCCTAAAGGACACAAACAAGCTTTTGTTCACATAGGGCCTGGAACCGAACTCCGCAAAAAAATATCTAAGTAGTGGGTGACCTCATTTAGATGTTGGAGATAGAGGGGTATACATTTCATGATGGGTAGGTTGCACTTAACATTTGGGTGACCAAGGAAATCCTAAGATTTCCCTAGAATTGGTGCAGTAAGAAATCATTTTTTGTTTCATCTCTTTGTATATCAGCTTAAGATTTTCATCGGAGAGAATTGTCTATATTATTATTAAAATTACCTGGCTCATCTGGGTTTGTGTTCACAGATTTAGAAATAGATTTTTGTGCACAACTGACATCCTCTTTCTTAAACAGAAAAATGATGGGAATTCTTGGAACAATAATCATACTTTCCAGAGGCTATTGTTGAAATTCCCTTTTTAAAAGATGAGTTAATATTTTTTATTTTATTTTATTTTTTCCTCGGCCCCTCTTATCTTCCCCACAGTTATAAGCAGTAGTGATTTAAATATATATCTTTTGTACTTGGGTGGAATTGGAATGGTTGGTAACTTATATGCAAATTGGATCAAAATTGTACTAGCCTTCTTTTGTGAACACATTATTTTGTCATGTAAGGTTGGTAGTTTGTTGACACAAGGTAGCATTCAACATGATATGCAGTTGTTGGTTTTGACTATGAAATGTCATGGATGGTAATTTTAATTTTAAATGTGTAACAACTGAAATTGGATTGTAGATGAAAGAGACAAAATCCCAGTGTTTTGGGTGGTCAAGCCCAAGTTTCAGTTTTGAAACCAGGCTCTGATACCATATGTAACACCCATCTAGGATGTTAGACAATTAATCACTCATTAAATACATATGCATTAACAACTTTGATTTAACATAATTTCATTGATTTTCATTTCCACAACTCTTCTCCATTTGCTCAATGATAACTATAAATAACTTGATGAAATAAGTAATATGTTAATTCTAAGATTTAAAACTTAAAACAAAAGTAAAACAAAATACCAATGAAAATACCTCCTCCATGGTCTGTTGAAGCTCATCAATTGTAATGTAGTCCTAGGTGCTTCCAAGCATTATTTTCCCGCTTGCCCAGAGTGAATGAACGAAATCCTCCCTACCAACTAGGAGCCTAGCCGACTTCCTAGATCCAAGAAACCTTTCGGTTTCTTGGCCCTCCGTACCCATGACTCCAAGAACAACAAAGCACAAATGCTCAAAGAAAACTATCACAAAAATTATATCTTCTAAGAATTTCACAACCTCTCATCATGCTCAAATCTCTCATTCCCCCCTTCCTCACCACTTATCGTCCCTATTTATCAAGTTTCCATACACCATTCCCCAAGTCTCCTCAACCACCCTCATTATTATCCATCAACCTCCCTTATCTAGATTTTGGGGAAAAGATTAAAATAAAACTAAAATATAAATGACTTGCATTAAAGAACAATAAATAAAATGAAAACTCTTTCTTCTCATGCTAGCTAATAAATGTAATTTGACAATTTTACCCAAAATGTACATAACACCCCACCATGCTCATTTAATTCATTATACCCACCATCTATCAAAGTCAAGAAGGTATTTAATGCTTCTAGATATTTTGTATGAAATATAATTTACATACTCAATAAACATTCAGTTAAATAGTTAATAATTTACTTTAATAATTAATACATTAATTAATTTTACTAGTGTACATGGATAGGGTATGTGTGCATAGCTAGAAGACACATATCTCATGTATGTACTAATGATAAACAACCATTTCCTCTAGTGAATAGTTTCTATATGATCACCAAGACATGTAGGACAACAGATCAAGTAATGCATCATTTAATAATGTTAACGAACAAAATTACACCAAGTCATCAATAACTCATCATCATACTTAAAATATCAAAAAGGAAATCAAAGAGGGTTTTAAACATGGTAGAAACCAAGTGAGTAAACAATAATGTCATCCTTAATCCCCAATCAGTATTCTCAACTAACATCGAAGCATCATTCCTTCCTAACCTAGTTCCATATTCCATGCTATCCTTTCCTCTGTTGGAATAAGCTGGAGCGTCAAATATATTGAGCTAACTCCAGATAGAACCCATAAGCGGAAATGTCATACATCTCGACCAAGCTTCCCCAATAGGCAAGTAGAAGTCGCCATCACACGTCTAGGGGAGCGTGTCTTTACACAACCCTCGCACAACTCTATGTTTCGGAGGATAAACGAAGGACAATACCTCCACCCCTCCTTATAGAACTAGGGTCAACACCCTATATCGAGCCATATTGTGCAACTACTATTCTTAGAGTCACGTCATCAAACAATCACTCTGGGCAAGTTGTGTGTCCTATCAAAGCCACACTCACCACAAATCATAGCAATATTTTGAATCATAAATTAAATAATAAGTACAACATATAGCATATACTATCTTCTTGATGTCTACGACATCCAAGTCACCTCAACACTACAGTCATTTGGCTATCTCATATCTCATTAACCTGTAAGTTAATCCACCAATAACTCATATCTATGCATATACATAATAATTTCATATAAGAATCCATATCTGTATTGACGTTCAATTTAAGAAATGCATGTTTATTTTTATCATGTCCGGTATCTGTTATGCATTCATATCATAACTTGAACTAGTATCCACGTACCTAAATTCCACATTTTAACTTGCATGTTTAAACAAACCAAAGAGCTATCATCATCATGAGTATATAATAATGAAAATAATATCATGCAACATAAAAATATGTACATATCTCAAATATCTATCTCAATCTAACTGAGACCAAACAAATGTTAAGAATTGAATTACTAATATGAGTAAACAATCAATCTTCTAACTCCCTAAAGGTCAATATATGGGGCGTTACAATTCACAAAGCAACATCGATACATGAAGAAAATTATATATCAAAGTTAAATGAAGAAAACACTACAAGTATGATAAGGAAAAATCATGTTATAAATCTTTATCGACACCCAAATCATAAGAACAGATACCTTAACCAGTTAGAATATCAATGTCATTCAGGACGAGAATGACTAACTTATCATCCAAAAAATATTGATACCAGCCCACGTAAATCTCATGATAATCATTCATCATGGAAGTGCAACATTCTGCAAAAGATTGAATTAGGATGGTCTGACCCTTTCACAATTCGACAGTTCTGCTCGACTCTTCATCACTCATATCATTTGGTATCATAAATATTAACAACACCAAAAATAAAGAGTCATGCAAAGACATTGCAAGCCAGAATGAAGAAGTAAGCCTCTCCATAAACATGCTTTGAGGACAAATAATTTCTAAGGGGAAGGCAATGTAACAAGCATAAATATAAATAAATATAAATAAGTAATAAGTAATTATTAATTATGAAGAGACATGACATTTGAAAGGTCATGTCTCTTATGAAAGGGAACCCCTGTGTGGAATATATATACAAGCCCTTATTCCTCATTTGTAAGAATCTCATATATCATATTCTTATACATTATTATTTAATATATTTACTATCCTTAATGGATTATTGCACATTGTCTTATTTATATTGGATATTTACATAGTGAACCAACTTGGTTCACCACATGAACAATGTTTTTTGACTTAAAAGGACAAAGAGATGCAAACTCAATATGAAGTGAATAGTTTCTCCAGAGTAACTTTACTCTCAAAGTTGAATTCTTATCCTCTTATCCACAACTTGGATATGTCCCATTTATAGCCTTCAAATGGAACTGAAGGTTCGAGTCATAACGTTTCCAGTATATGGAAGGTCAAGGATCATGGATCTCATTATGTGACATGGAAACCCAACAACATTTTTTAATTTTGAGCACAAATCTCGATGTATGCGGGTTGTAATGGTGCAACCTGCGTATACACATGTTGTATAGCTATTAGGGTGCATATATGTGGAAAAATACAATTTTTAGCTCTGGGAACTGCAAAAAGGGACTTCAGGTCTGCATAGGGAAATGGAAAATTCCTTCTGATCTAGTTGCATGGGGTGAGTAAAATATTCCTATAACACTACCCATCTCCCTCTTTCCCTCTATCTCTCCCCCACTCTTCCCCTTCCCCTCTCTCACCTTCCCTCTCTTTCTCTCTCTCTTCCTCACGCCCCCATTTCCACACTCTCTCTCCCTCCTTTTATCCTTCCTTACACCCTTATCTCTTCCCTCCACCCCTCCCTCTCTCCATACCTACCCATCTCTCTTCCCCATACCTTTCTCTCATTCTATCCCTCTCTCTATCAATAACTCTTTCTCCCTACCCCTCTCTCTCTCTCTACCTTTCTTTCTCTCCCACCACTCGCTATCTCTTTCACTCACTCTAGCTCACTATATCCCCTTCTCTCTTTCTACCTATCTCCCACTCTCTCTCCCTCCATATATTTCTCTCCATTATCCCTCTCTCTTGCCTCCCCTCCAACTATCCATCCTTCTCTCTCTCCCCTCTCCCCTTCCTTCTTCTATACCCCTGTTCTCTCCCCCCTTCTCCCCCCAAAAAAAAAAAAAACCTTCTTCCCCTCTCTCTCTCTATCTCTCTCTCTCCCTCTAACATTCTTTCCCTCTTCCTATCTACCCAACTCTTTCTCTTTTGTCTCCATCCATTTCTCTCTCCTTCTTGCTCACTACCTCTATATTGCTCTCATATTCCCTTCTCTCTTTTTACCTCTCTCTACGATATCTTTATCTATTTATTACTTTGATTACCTTTATCCATCCCTCTCTCCCCCCTCCCCTCTCTTCCCTATCCACATTTATCCCTCTCTGCCTCCCACCCCATCTCTCCCTACCTCCCACATTGTTCTCTCTCTCTCTCCTTTCTCCCTCCTTCCCTCCTCACTCTCTCCGTGTCTCTCTCCCCCCCCTTTTCCCCTCTCTATCTCTCTTCCTCCCACCCTCTCTCTCTATCTCTCTCTCTCTCTCCCTCTTCCCCCATGTCTCCCTCCCTCATATCCCCCTTTCTCTCTTGTGTTTTATATCTAGGCTCTCTTGAGAGAGATCGACAAAGGGGGAAACATTGAGTTAGGGGGGATAATGATGTGGGAGAGAGGGGTGTGAGAGAGGAGGAAGGGAGGAGATAAAAGGAAAAAAATAGAAAGGGTGGGAGGTGGAGGTGGAGAGTGTGATGGGGGGAGAGAAAGATAAAGGATGTGTGTGTGAGATAGAGAGAGAGGGAGAAGATTGTGTGTGTGTGAGAGAGAGAGAGAGAGAGTGGAGTAGGGAGGAGGATATATATATTTAGGAGCCTTGAGAGGGAGAGAGGGATAGAGATAGAGAGAGGAAGGAAAAGAGTGGTTATAGGGAATCTGAAATAAGGATATATATTTCTAATGGGGGAGAGAGAGAGAGAGAGAGAGAGAGAAATAGATTGGAGAGGGGGAGGAGGAGGTATATAAGGAGGAAGGGAGGAAGAAGAGGGGGTATAGAAATGAGAGAGAGAGAGAATAGATGGAGGGGGGAAAGTTTCAAAGGAGAGAGAGAGAGAGAGAGAGAGTGTGATATATAGAGAGAGAGAGAGGGAGAGAATGAGGAGAGAGAGGAAGGTAGAGGGACATGGAGAAAGGAGTAGGAGAATAGAGAGAGGGGGATGGAGAGAAGAGAATGGGAACTTAGAAATGGGTAGAAGGTAGAGAGGGGTATAAAGAGAGAGGGGTGGAGAGTGGGGGAAAGAGAGAAAAAAAAAAAAAAAAAAAAGTGAGAGAGAGAAAAGAGAGAGAGTGAGGGTGAGAAAAGGGTAAATTTAGGAGGGGAGGAGAGAGAAAAGGTAGAGAGAGGGAGAGTGAGAGGTGCAGTAAGATGGAAATCTGAGGAGGGATGGGGTGAGAGGGGAGGGAGAAGAGATAAAGTGAAGGAGGGATAGAAGGAAAAGGGGAGAGATTGAGGGGCATATCAAGTTAGTAGAAGGATAGAGAGGGGGTGAAGAGGAGACATAGGGAAATAATTAGAGATAGAGAGAGAGAAAAAAAAAGAGGGGAGGAGGGGTGGGGAGGGGAGAGGAGTGTGTGTGAGAGAGAGAAAGGTGGGAAGAGGAGGGAGAGGGAGGGGTGAGATGGGGAGAGATAAATAGGAAGAAAGGTGCTTGAGAGAGAGAAGGGGGTGTGGAAGGAGAGAAGTGGGGAGAGAAATATAGAGGGGAGAGAGTGGGAGGAGATGGAGAGAGAAGGAAAAAAAAAAAAAAAAAAAAAAAAAAAAAAAAAAAAAAAAGGGTGGAGGGGGAGAGGGAGGTGAAGAGAGGAGGCTGGGAGGGAGGGAGAAAAGGGGATGGAGGAATAAGTGAGATTGAGAGATGAATCGAGACATAAAGAGAAGAGGAGGAGAGAGAGAGAGAGATGGAGATCAGTCAAGCAATGAAGATGGGGAGAAGAAGGAGTCGGGAGAGATCGATCAAATAGAAGATGGGAGGAAGAGGAATGGGGAAGATCGATCAAACAATAGAAGATGGGAGGAAGAAGGATGAAAGGTACGAAGTGAAAGATAAAGTCGAAAGTCGAAAGTCGAGGAAGAAGGAGGGAGGGTCGGTGTTTCGATGGAGAAGGAAAGTCAGTGGTCGGTCGAGACAAAGGTCGTCGGTCGAAGAGACAATCATTAAAGGGCACAAAGGTTGAAAAGTGCGAGACAAAGTGATAAAGAAAGACGCAAGTGAAGAGAAGTGGTTAATAGAAATGGATCTTAAGGAGATGGACAAAGAGAGGGGAGAAAGTGAAGTGAGAAAGTGGAAGAGTGGATGGAAATGGATGGAATTAGAATAGGGGTGAAGGGATCGTCTCGTAGGGTTTTATGTTCTATTTGGGTTTCGTGTTTTGTTTAAAATTTTAAAGATAATGCGTTAACATTTTCGGAACGCGAAGTTCTTGGAAAGCGATGCGAGTGGGATTGAGTTTGTTGGGTGTCGGATAAAGTCAGACGTTAAAGGTCGAATTCCGGTTATCGAGTGCACGTTCCGGTACCATGCGACGAGGATAGAAGAATAGTGCGTGAATTATTATTCGAAGATCAAACATCAACAAAATTAAGATTGAGATTGAAGGGAACGGAATTGAAGGACCAGATCGTTGGAAGGGTCGACAAAGATGAAATTAGAAGTCGTCTCGGAAGTCGAAACATATCGAAATTCGGTCGTCTTCACGTTATCGATGTCAGTCAGTCGTAGATGAAGGTCCTCGATAAAGATCGAAGATAGATGGGTCGATCAAAATTAAACCAGGCGGGATCAGATTAATGGGTGTCAGGAATGTTTATGTTCCGGCGTGTTTTCATTAAGGATTAACATCCATATCTTGACAGTTACCTCAAATTAAGGTTGGAACAGGTGGTTTGGTGTCGCGTCGCTGGTTTGGTTTCAATTAAGTTGGCGAAACAGGTCGACGCAGTTCGTAAGTTTTAAAATAATATTTTGATATTTTGTCGGCGTATCAAAATCATTTCGATATATTTTGTCGACTGAAACAAAATTGATCAGTTGACGGTTAAGGTTTTATTAATGAATTTCGCGACATAGTTAACCGAAAATTATGGAATTATCTTATATGGTCACGGTTCATGTAATTATTCATAAGGTTTAAGGTTCGAGATCGATGTTCGATTGGATTGGGTCAGGTTCACGTATCAGATAAAGATTATGATGATCGTTACGGATATAAATTGAAAGAGACCGTCAATACCGACAAGTTCGGTGGTTTCTCGTTTTAATTGGGTGAACAAACAGGTTATTATGACAGTTTTGAACAGGTTTCCGATGACGGTGTCATTGATTAAAGAATTGGGTGTTGAAGGTTGGTGAAGGTGGCGGAATAAAGACGGAGGTGAAGACGAACAAAGCAAGATCAGGTGTTCATGCTGTTAAGGGATTATAATGCGATTAGAAGTGACTTTGCCAAGGATGAGAAGACAAAGGTGACACCATAGTCTTGTGGCTGGTTGTCAGAGAATGCCAGATCATGAGATGGGGTGAGAGTGAATTAGGTTTGAGATAGTACATGGGAGGAGGGATAGAAGATACGTGGGTTGTGAAGGGGACCCGCATTACCAAGGGAAAGATGAGGAGTCATTTGAGGGAGGGGAAGGGGAGGGGAACCCGCGGGAGGCGAGGGAGGAAAGGGGAAGATGGGGGAGGGAAAAAGAGGTGAGGATTAGAGAGAGGTGGGGTTAGTCTAGAAGGAGAGGGATGATTGAGGTGGGGTTAGTCTAGAAGGAGAGGGATGATTGAAGAAGTCCTTAGTTGTGGGTGGGAGAATGTTTGAAAAGGCGCAGTTAAGGAAACCAATCATAAGAGGAGATTTTGTTGATGATTAACTGACTCTGTTCCAAGGCTTTCACAACTTTATCTAGGTTATTTTCCTTGTTGTTCTGAGCACGGTGAGTATGAAAGAAGCGTAAGCTAGTGAAGTGATGTTTTAGGGTATTTATTCGTGATATGAGGCCATTGGGCGGATGATTTGTTGAAGTTGAGAGACCCCGAAAATACTTTATAACTATTTTGGAGTCCCCTATCACCGTTGGAGTTTGAATACTTCGCTTGTGAGCGAGTTTTATCCCCATGTACACTGTTAGGGTCTCCGCTATGTTGTTGGTTGTTTTCCCCAAACCCTAGGAAAAATCGGCTACTTTTTGTCAATTAGAATCATAGATGAATCCCCCTGTGCTTGCCACCCCTCAGATTAAGACCCTCTTAGCCAACAAAAGGCCTTGTAATTTCAAGGATATATTGACTTTGATAATTAAAAATATATATAAAATTAATATTATAAATTTCCAAAAAATACAACAATGGGTTTTCTATACGTATTTATGTTTTTGGAAAGAAATTTGATCTTTAAGGTATTCCACACGTTCATGAAAAAAGACAAATACCTTATATTTTGTTGGAAAAATAACATACCACTCTTAGAAAAAATCAAGTTATTCACAATTTCTATAAATAAAAGTTGTATATTGGGAAAAGTACTTCAATCTATTATGTTTCATCTTCTTACACCATATTCAAATTCATTTTAAAAGTACGTTGAATAATCCCTCCAAGTTAACAAATTGTTGTTTTTATATGTTTTCATTGTCATTAAGAAGTCATGAGAGACAACAATTTTCTTTCAGGGCGGTTAAGGTTTGACAGTCGCGGAGGGCAAGGTTTTGACAGTCGTGGCCACAGTAGAGAGAAACANAGGGGGGGGGGTAAGGGGACCCCCTCATACAAACAGGTAGTGGTGAATAGAGGGAAAGGGTCAAGAGGTAGATTTTTCAAGGCACCAGTGACAGGAACCTCAGGATCAGACCCAGGGAAGCGTCAAGAACGAAGCCAGGACAAAAATGAGACCATGGATGAAGACGCTAAGGAAGCTTAAAATGAGGCACACGAGACCGCGAAGGCTAACGGGATAGAAGGGTGCAACCCATGCAAGACCAAAAAAACAATGATACCCAAGGTAATACTAGAGGACCCACAAACACAAATCTACAGGGACCAGATGAAGATGCATGCGCTCATATGCAATTTCATGGGGTTATGGCCCACAGAAAGAACTCTGCGCAACTGGATAAAATATCACTAGAATCCAAATGGGGAAGTGGAGCTCCACCTCGGCTCGAAGGGTTTCTTCAAAGAAGTCTTCATGAACCTAGAGGATAGGGATAGAGTCTTTGAGGGAGGTCCATACTTCCATGCCTCAGCTGGACTGTAAATGCAACCCTGGAAAGAAATTTTCTCCCCGAAAAAAGAAACGTTCGAAAAGGTACTGGTCTGGATGAGATTCTATTCCTTACCCTTAAAACATTGGTTTCCCTCCACCTTTGAAGCAATAGGGAACAAACTGGGTAAATATTTGAAGACCTCATAAAGCACCCTAAAAGGAAGATATACATCGTACGTAAGAATCTGCATAGAGATGGATGTTTCTGGAGCACTCCCAGAAGCCATAAGTCTGGAATTCAGGGATGACGAATGCATCCAAAACATAGATTACGAACAGATCTCCTTTATATGAAGAATATGCCATGAGAATGGCCACTTCATCAGAGAATGTCCTCTTAATAAAAAGTAGGAAGAGACAAACCCCAAAACACAACAAGATGAGGAAGGGTTTATAACACCGAACTCGAGGAACAGAGAAAAATAAAAAGAAAAATAAAACCTCGGCAGGAAATAACCACGAGACCTAGAATAAAATGGAAGGGAGGGACCAAACAAACAAAGGGACAACAGACGAAAGTGACTCAGAAAAAATTCAAGAAGTCATAGACCAAGCAACAAAAGATCCTACCCAACGTCCAAGCAACGCGACAATGCAGGGGAGTTGCGCAACCCCGATGGATGGAGAAACAAAATACGACAACACTACCATGCAAGATGCAGAGGGAGATGCAGAGATGACCCTGAGCGAAGTAGGCACAGAAGACCCCAATCTCAGGGACTTGGTGGAAAGGGAAGGGATAGACCTCCCGAACATATTGGAACAATGGAAAAGGCAGGGAATCGACAACGTACCAACAGAGCAACTAGATCGCATCTAGTACCTGTTCCCCTTATGGGAGGAAGCCAAATCCAGAGGAAAAAAAATGCACACACAGGGAGATAGGACACCTAGGAGTTAAATCTGGCAAGGGAAAACTATAGCTATCACACAAACAGACTAGGAGGAAAAAAGGCAGGAAATCAAACAGTGTAGCACTACAGGAGCTGGGAGCGCTACTGATAAATTTGGGTAAGATCAATAAAATCTTTCCCCACTTGCCCCCACATGTTTAAATGAAGGTTACAACTTGGAATATAAGATGCCTAAACAACCCAAGAAAGAAAAGAATCCTTAGGAATAAACTAAAGCAGGAACAACGGGATCTCTGTTTCATTCAAGAGACAAAATGCACTACAGAAAGAATGGAGGCAATCACTAAACAACACCGGTTCAAGTACAAGATGGTAGCCATCGAATACCACCAAAGGTCAAGCTGCATTATCACTTTGTGGAACCCACAAATTCTAAATCTAATAGCAGTAGAAGAAACCAAGTACACCCTAATGGTACGCATGCAAATCATTGGAAACACAGAGGAAATTCTCTGCACTAACGTGTATGGGCCCCAAGGGCAAGAGGAAAAGAAAGCAATGATCTGAGACCTAGAAGATATAAAATCCCAATCAACTAACCTCTACTGGATCCTAGCAGGGGAATTCAACATCATCGCCTCACTTGCGGAGAAGAAAAGTGGAACAAGAAGATTGGATCGGGAAGCGGAGAATTTTTCAAAATTCATAGATAGAGTGGAGTTGGTAGATCTCCAAAATAAGAATGGCCAGTTTACCCGGAACAATAAAAGGATGAACCAATTTCAGGTAGCTACAAGACTCAACAGATTCCTTATATCAGAGTCAATCATTATGTAGGGGCTTACCTTAGAGTGCAACATATTTCCCTGGGGTGGATCTGATCACTGACCAGTGCAACTAGAAGTAGGCTTCCAAACAACACCAAAGAACAAACCATTCAGATTCGATAAATATTGGATTGATCACCCGACTTTCAAGGAAAGAATCAAACAGTGGTAGCGGGAGGAGCAATCAGAACAAGGGACAAGGATGTTCAAACTCCATAAGAAACTTAAGTACATAAAAAATAAGCTCAAAGAATGGAACAAGGATACTTTCAGGAATATAAACAAAGAGAAAAACGACATAGAGGAAAAAATGAAAAAAATCCAAGAAACTTGCATACTGGAAGGCTATACGGAGGACTGGAAAAAGGAAAAGCTCCAAATGACCCAATATTGGAAGGCACGATGCCAGCAAGAAGAAACAGTCTGGCGTCAAAAGTCCCACATCCGAGGGCTAAAGGAGGGAGAGAGGAACACCAAGTTCTTCCATAGAACAACCATGGATAGAAGAGCCCACAACAAAATCTTGAATATCAAGGACCATGATGGCATCAAGCGCGAGCTGCATCAGGAGATTGAAACATCTCTGGTCAAACACTTCCACGGGACAGCCCAAGAACCTCACCAAGACAAATCAGATACCATTCTAAGGATAACCCAACATATTCCACGCCTGGTCATAGAGGAACAAAACATCTTCCTAAACAAATCTATTACCACAGAATAAGTTGACTAGACTCTCTAGGAAATGCCCAGTGGGAAAGCACCAGGTCCAGATGGCTTCACAGTGGAGTTCTTCAAAGCCTGTTGGGAAATTGTCAAATATGACGTTTATAAGGTAGTAGAAGACTCTAGAAGGTCCGCCTCCATCCTTAAAGCAGTAAAAGCCACAATGATCACACTAATCCCCAAAGAAAATGAAGCCAAAACCCCTCACTGGTACAGACCTATAACGCTATGCAATGTGGTTTACAAAATAATCTCCAAAGTAATAGAAAATAGATTGAAACCCCTCCTACCCTCACTGATCTCACAAGAATAGGCAGGCTTTGTGGAAGGAAGACAAATAATGGACAACATCATCCAGGCCCATGAGATCATTCACACCTTGAAGCTTCAAAAGAAGGGGGGACTGATAATACAACTGGACCTAGCAAAAGCTTATGATAAAATTAGCTGGCACTATATGGTCACGACTTTGGAAGCCTTTGGTTTCACCCAGCACTGGATCAGCTAGATTGTCAGTCTTGTATCCACAACAAGCTACTCGCTACTAATCAGTGGAGCCCCGACCAAACATTTCTGGCCCACGAGAGGTATCAGACAAGGAGACCCGGTGTCCCCCTTCCTATTCATTCTGATGATGGAAGGCCTCAGTCGGAGCATCAAGAGCGCAACCACAACTGGAGAAATAACAGGGCTCAAACCCTTTGAAAACTACCCTACTTCAACTCATCAACAGTTTGTAGATGATACATTACTCCATGGCATACCCATGGTTAAGGAAGCCAAAGCCTACAAACAAATCCTAGAATATTTTGGGGAAGCCTCAGGTGCTGAGATCAACCACTCCAAGTCGAGGATCTTTTTCTTCGATACCAATCCAGCTATCCAAAGGAATTTGACCAACATTCTAGGATTTGAACGAAAAACACTCCCAACCATGTATTTGGGGGTTCCATTGACAGACAAAGTGTACAAAATGTCAACTTGGGAAGGATTAATAAACAAGTTATAGGAGCGGGTAAAAAATTGGACTTATATATCCCTCAATCTAGCAGGCAGACTGATCCTAACTAGGTTTGTTTTACAAGCAATCCCAACCTTTATGATTTCAGTCTTCCCCACTCCACAGGGGATCCTACAAAAAATTAGAACCATCCAGAGGGACTTCCTGTGGCGAGGAATGGAAACAAAGAAAAAATGGGCCTTGGTGGCCTAAGAGAAAGTCTGTAGGCCAAAACGAAAAGGAGGCCTGGGGCTACAAGATCCCCAATTGACCAATAACACATATGGGGGGAAACTCTGGTGGTGATGGGTCAAAGAAACTACAACACCTTGGGTAAACCTATGGAAGGAAAAGTATGCCCCGAACATTCGCAACCAGGACAGAATCTGCTTCAGAGGAACCAGGAAAGGTTCAACCATTTGGAACCTAGCCTGGCGCAACAAAGCCTGGATTTAGACACATAGTTTCTGGGAAATCAGGAATGGCCGAACAACAAGATTATGGGAGGACACATGGAAACAAGAACCAAGGATGGAGAACCTGGACAAAGGGATAATCCAATAGGACCTCATCACGCAAGGTAAAATCAACGTCTATCAATACTGGAAGCAGGAGACAAACCTCAACAAATGGAGAATCTGGGACAATATTATTCCACAGAACAACGAAATACCCGCAACAACAGTAAAAGAGGTGGAGGAGGAACTGGGAAGATGAAAAATAACAGTCACGGAAGGAGAGGACCAGTTAAGGTGGGGACAAAAGGAGGGAGGGGAATTCAACCTGAAAGAAGTCTGACACTATATGAAATACCCAGACCAAGAAGACCCAGTGCAACATTGGGATAATCTTTGGAACAGCCCCCAATGGCCAAAGATTCAAATTTTCCAATGGCTAATAATACACAACCGCAGCCTAACTTGGGACAACCTAAGGAAAAGAGGATTCACTGGTCCATCAAGATGTCATCTTTGTCAAGCCCAGGAAGAAACAACAAACCATCTCCTCGACGAATGAGCCTACACTGTAAAACTGTGGGACTGGGCGGCAAGTATCTTCCGCCACTCCGACAAGATCCGAGGTAACATTGTCGCAACCATCAATCTTTAGAAAGCGAACTACAACGAACAAGAAGAGGTGAACCTCTATTGGATCCTCACCCCACGAATGATCATATGGTTGATATGGAAGGAAGGTAATCGGTGCATTTTCAGAAACCAAAGCTAGCCAGAAGGGAAGATCAAGGAAACAATAATCTCCATGATACGAGAGACAATGATGAGCCGCAACTTCCAGGTAGGAAGAGTGCAACACACTAATCAGTAATCCCGAGTCCTAGAGGTCTTCCACCTGAACGGTGGACGCAACCCCAATCAATACAAACAGTCACTGTAACTCCAAGTAGGTGAGTGCTACTAGAATCCGCCACCTTCAGGCTCCTTCAAGTTGAATTTCGATGGGGCGATGAAAGGAAACCTAGGGAGAAGAGGTTTGGGAGGAGTAATTAGGGACAGTAATGGAAGCATCATACAATTGTATGTTGGAAGCTTGGGCAACTCAACCAACAACGCCATGGAATTCGGAGCCCTGGAGACTGGCCTGGAGATTCTAAGCCTGGAGGGGATGAAAAACGCCATAGTGGAAGGATATTTTGCGCTGGTTATCAACACAGTAAGGAAAATCCAAAACAATACCAGAATGGGAAAAATCCAGAGGCACTAGCGATTGCCCACCTAGTGAAAAAAATCTAGGGGCACTTGCGGACAAGGATCACTATGGAGTTGTGCTGGGTTCGTAGGTCAACAAATGGACTGGCGGACAGAATAGCGAATGAGGGGTTCGATAACGAAGGTCCAGAACTGGACACAATCTGGAGCAACATCTCGCAAGGTCAATTCCAAGCAGATTGCACCCAACTTGCAGAAAAAGACTGGGACAACAGTAGCAATACATAATATTACGACAAGAATGGAGGCACAACAGGCACTGAAGGGCACGTAGGTTCCAGGCAGAATCTGATTGCCCACCAATCAAACAAGGCTACAAATGCAGACACAGATCACACATCAGGTGAAGGCACGACACCACGGTCTTGTCAATAAAAATAGGTACAGAGGCTACCCATGGGAAAGCATAATAGATAACCCGCAGATGACGAAGGACGAAGGACGACACGGTTCGCCAAGTCCAAGTCTCGACACACCTCATCCAAGTACCGTTATGGGACGAGGAAACGAATGGCGTACAACGAGGAGGGCAAAGAATTGGTGCAGGGATAATGGCAAGGTCATCAATTGCACACGCTCTGGAACAGAGGATACTGACCAGAAGGACGACCTTGATGAGCAGGCCATGATTGAAAGGACGAGACCGCAGCTGGGTTGGCTCCATAAAAGAAGGGATAACAAAAAGAACCACAGACCAGAGCAAAGAAATTATAGGGGCCACCTTACTTACTAGAAAGAGGTGAAGCGGAACAGGGGAAGAACCCAACGTAAGAATTACCACTTGCAAAAGAATATGGTACGCATGAAGAAAACCAGCAGCAAGAGAGGTCCCCAGGGGACAGAACCTCCACAAAGCCCCAAGAGGATGACAAGAATCGAACATGCGGAGAGGGAAGCAAAGAATACCTTCATCAAGAAGGTAGACACAAAGGGGAAGATGATCATCAAAATATGGGAGAGTGAAATCAACAACGCTCGGAGGGGCAAAGCATGGACTAAACTAACACAGGAAGCGGGGGGGATAAGGGACCCGAGAGCCACATAGCCTAGGACAACTCTCTACCACAGGACGATGGAGGAAGCCTGGAGAACAAAAATGTTGATAGGTAAGATGTGTGTGGACCGGTGGGAGACCAATAGGACAAAAACCAAAGAAAAAAAGAAAGAGCGCACAGGTATGCCTAACTGCCTCAACAACCTGGAGGCGGGGGTAAAAAGACTTGCAGAGGACCAGAGAAGCCAGCCAGAGAAATTGGAGCGGACGATAGGGAAATTCCATCTCTATCTACGTTATGTCCACCATATAGATATTACTCCAGCCGACAAAAATGGAACACTAGCATGTATCAGAAAGATACGCTTGGTGGAACAGAGGGAGGAGAACGAGGCACGACAGGAAGGGGATGAAGAGCACCCCATCAACCTAGACTAGCGCATGACCAACCCCGATCAAGTCTCTCAGTGTAGGAGCTAATCCCACCATGCTTATGCTTTCTCTGTTTTCTTTATGATGGCATTTTTTCAAACTGGATTACGGAGGTTTGGGTCGGTTTCCCATGGTGGCAACCCAGGCCTACCCTGCTGTATTTAGACATTGCATCCAAGGGACCCCAGATCTAGTTTCCATTCTGGGAGATCCTGGGAGTCGTTGCGTCTTTTTGGTACTATAATCTTCTACACTAATATAGATTCTTACACTCTTT
>SNQJ01S0037862.1:0-10069 GCA_010110895.2 Picea sitchensis
ATCCAGTTGGTGCTGGAAACACTCAGGGAGTTGGTGCTTCCTTCTAGTTGGTGCTAGAGAAACCAGGGAGTTGGTGCTTCCTTCTAGTGGGTGCTAGAGAAAACAGAGAGTTGGTGCTCTCAGCAAGTTGCAGCTTGAAAAACTGATGTTGTAGCCTCATTATGAGTTGGTGCTCATATGTATGATACTATAAATATTGTAACCATTACTTATCATATAAAGAAAAAGAGGTTTTTACCCTGTATGGGTTTCCTCAAGAAATATCTCTCTCTGTGTTTCTCATATATGTGACTGATGCTGAATGTGCCATTGATTATTTCCCTGCATTATTGTGATCATCATTTAGTGTCTCAGGAAAGAGTTTAAAAGAAGNAAGCACGGTAACAACTGATTCACCCCCCCCCCTCTCAGTTGTCCAACACATACTATATTAGGAAGGTTCATTTAAAGCTACCGGGCCACAGGAAAGTGTGCCCAAGCCAACTCCTAGAGAAGACTTTCTTGCATCGGAGGAATACATTGTTTCTCACCTAGAGACTAAAGGTTTTAGGCCATCAAAACCTTCTTTCACTGACTTATCGGTGTCGCCTCTAATTCAGATAGTCCCTCTCAAGGTGAATTCACCTAAATGACAATTTGTTTGATGAGAGGCGATTGAAGAAACTAGTGATACTTCATCAGGGAGTCCTCATACTCCTGTCTCGGATGCTACAAGAGGGGGAATTGTACATCCTGCCCCATATCCATCATTTAGGACTACGGTCATCTAGACGCACACTACTTTGGGCAGTGGAACAATTCATTCTATGATTTTTACCATTGTTACCTCTATCCAAAATGCCTATGGTGCTCCCTTTTTATATGGGATGTCAGGTTTTGACTCTAGTTCGGTTCTAACCTACTCTACTTTATAGACCATTGGTCTGGGGGAAAGGATCTCTAATGCTCCCTTGCAAGGATCCTTCACAGGAACCACTACCCCGTTCAACGCTATCCTTTATGCTGGGGGTCACATCCCTCCTATGTACCCTTCACTTGGAGGAACTTTTCAGTAGTCGATTGGGATTAATACCAACTCTAGTTTGTTCAGTTGGGGGAGCCATGAACCTTAATCCTACATGAATTCGGTGGGATCTATGCCTTTTTATTTGTTCAATGTGTTTTGAATAACAATTTCTCATCGTCTTCTTTCTTGGTCGTGGGAAACCTTGTTTTTTGTCAACAAAACCCTATACAAGGTTTCATTCCTTCGCAGGGAGCGCTGACAGGAGTTTACTCCTCACAAGATCTTGGAAATACTTGGAAAGGGTTGTTTCCTTCACAAGGGATGTCGATCAGGGGAAACCCCTCCCCCACTTTGTGGAACCCCGGGTAGGGTTAAATACCTATACCAAGAGGGTTGGTTGGGGGAAGCCCCAAACAAGGTCCCTGGAATGTTGTACAAGGAGAAATACTTGCACAAGGAATGTCATCCAACTATAGGAATCATTCGACGATGCATAATGAAACGTAGGTCCCTTTTACTGGACAGGGCTACCATGGTCTCTACCAAAACCCTAGTCAACAATCAAACTTTTCCTAGCAACCTGGTGCCAGTAAAGAACTAGACCCCTCTTTTCATGTGAATCTGCTACAACCTAGACTACCCTTTCTGGAAACTATACACTTGCCACACTTTTCGATACTTTTGAATGACCCGATTTGTCATGATTTGGGTTGGCTGGCCATGTTGACTAAGTTTCCCTTGGACATCCCTATGTTTGAAAGTAGGTGATCATGTGACGACATTTCATTTATGGTGCTCATCCAACTCGTTAAAGGATCATTCCATTCAGTTGCATTTGTTTCAATGCACTCTTATAGAGGGTGTCATGAAATGTTATATTGAGCTCGATAGATCGAAGTACGCTTACTTTAACGACTTGGATATGGTCTTATTAAATCATTTCCAGTTATCGATAAGATATGATGCCGACAACGATTTACTGGAAAAAATTGAGAAAACAAAATATGACCATATCTTGAATCACATCCAAGAATGGTGACAGAGATATTTATTTTGATCAAAGATAAGGTCCCTCACACATTTTTTCTCGAGTGGTTCCTAAAGTCCTTTGTACCTTGTGTATAAAAATATATCGCAATGTCTGGGGGTTTTTTCGAAGAAGATTATATCATGAGAGCCCAACAACTAGAGTTGATTTACTCTCATTTCAGTATGCTTTACAAAATCCTACCCAACCCACCACATTCGATGTTCGACAAGACCAAACAGAATTATAGGCCTCACGCCAAGGGAATATTAGGCTCAACACATAGCAAGTCCATGGATTAGTTGTCTAATTAATTACAAAACTTATCTATTCAACAGGTTTTGGCCAGCCAAAATCCTTGTTTGGCTACCCCCGTAACCCAAACGTGGGATGTACACAATGTGCAATCGAAAAATCCCAAGGGTAACAAGCAAAGCGAGGGAAAAAGGAAACCTAAAAATAAGAAGGGTAAGGGGGATAAGAAGGCTGAAAATAATGCTAGCAAGGGAAAAATGAAAAGAGAAAGGTGAAGTTTTCATGTAATCTTTGCACGGATGACTACTTGACTCACAAATTCCCTTGGTTTGAGGAATCCCAAAATCTATTGGCACAACAATAACTTTTTGTGCTAACTAACCCTTTTCCACAAGGGAAAAACATGGCTCAACCTTCCTCATCCACGAGAACGTCTGGGGTCCGCCACGCCCAATACTAACAATGGGGCTTCAAACCTTTATATGATGAAATCCGAATGTAATTTACATACCAGGACTCATAAATATAGAATGAGGAATTTTTTGAGAAGGACAAAGAAGCCTATAACCCACTGGCTCCTGTTTAAATCGAGAAGACAGTCGGAGAAATGATGACTCACATTCCTAAGAGTGTGTTCAAAAAGGATTCTCACAACCCAGACACAAGGGATGCTCAGAATTAATCCATCGTGGAGGATCTGGAAAAACCTCCTTGTTCAATGTCCTCTCTGGAATTCCTCCAGTGTTTCCCCTCATAGAGAAAATCATTGTTGTTCTCCTTAGGAGCGACTGAGACCACTAACTCAGGAATGATTTATTTTTACCCTACTGACCATAAACCTCATCTTCCTCACCATGTCTTGTTTCAGATAATAGTGGTGTACGCCATGAAATCATTGACACAGAACATTTTCCATATGGTGGTGGATGAGGGTGCCTTGACGTGTGTGATTTAGTTGGTATGTTGGAAGACCATAATCCAACCTGAGTTGCCTTTTTCACCCATGTTGCTAATTGTTCTTGACGATCGATATTTCAGACAACATGGCATAATTCCCTCCTTCCCCATGCATTTGGAGGGTAAAATTGTGTGTGTTGAAGTAGAAGTAGTCGATGTGCCTCTCGACTACAATATTTTGTTAGGGCGAAGTTGGAACTACGCTATGAAAATGGTCGTATCCATTGTTTTTCGGGTCTTATTTTTTCCTCGCGAAGGTCATATTATAACCTTTGATTAGTAGTCCTTTTCTCATCCTGACCCCTCATCGAGGACATCCACGGTCCCAATGATTGATAACCCATAGCCAGGTATCGTTAAATTAGGTGTCGAACTGTTCTCGTCTTTGATGGGGACTTTTCATGATCCATCGCCTTCCAATGATGTTAGGTTTATTTCAGCTATCCCCGACCAGTCGAAGGCTGCAATTTTTTAAGTTACGTATTTTAGAATGAGTTACTTTAATCACCCATGGATTTTACCTTCCCCATCGACTTCTATGGAAGGGGTAGGCAACCTTGGAATGGATATGCCCTTATCTGTTGTTGAGGTTGCATACAATATTTTCAATCAAGCCTGGGCCAACCCTGATTCGGCTCCCCCACAAGAGCTAGATCCAATTATAGAGCTTGTTTGGGCTCAAGACTCTCTCACCACTTATGATCCCATGGACTTAGTCTTTCCCTATGATGAGGAGATTTTAGAGGCAATGAATGGGACATATAGACCTTTGAATTATCTTCACCAAAGATCTTATTTCTTACCCAAGACGAAGAGAATCAATGTAGGAGAGTTCATTACGACCATGAATATATATGCCCCTTTTCCTATCAACCCTTTAGCCACGCAAAGAATCTATTTCAAGGGAAATATGGAAAGTATTTCTGAAATGATTCCTGTCAAGATCTCTAGAACCCCTGGCGTCGTGGAAAATGTCTTTGTCGGAGCGAATTGTTCCCCTAAAGAGATTCAAATCTACACTGAATTGTTTAAATAATTTCAAGACATTTTTTCCTAGTCTTATCAGGAGATGCCAGGAATTGATCCATGTATCCTAAAACACGACAACACAACTTACTTGATGTTAAGACTGATCGAAAAAATCTTCGTCTGGTCAATCCTCGCAAGGCAATGACGATAAAGGATGAAGTAGAGAAACTCATCAAAGATGGGTTTATCTATATTATGCAATTGAAAGAATGGGTATTGAACCCTTTTCCTGTCAACAAGAAGCAAGGTATGATCCGATTATGTATGGACTTTTGTGATTTGAACAAATCTTTCCCGAAAGACAATTTTCCAACCCCATTTATTGACCAGATTGTCGATGAATGTGCAGGTTGTGAGGTATTTTATTTCATGGACAGTTTTTCTGCATACAATCAAATTCCATTCAAGCTCGAGGAACAACATAAAATGGATTTAATTTGTCCTGGGGGTACATTCACGTATAAAATAATTCCTATTGGCCTTAAGAATGTTGGAGCTACTTTTCAGCGGTCCATGGAATTTTCTTTCCATGACCTCAAACGCATAGTCAAGGCATATCTCAATGATTTGGCATCACGTTCTCATAAGATATCCAATCATCTCACCCATTTACAACTAATATTTGAGAGGTGTCACGGCTACTATCTGGTTCTCCTCAATCCCAACAAGTGTAGTTTTTGTGTGACATCGGGACGCTTGTTAGGTTTTAGCATGTCAACTAGAGGGATCATGGTCAATCCTATGAAGGTTGAGGCAATAGTTCAATTGCCTCCCCCGCGGAAAATCCCCCAACTTCATAGTCTATAGGGGAAATCCAATTTTCTTCATCATTTTGTTGTAACTATGCAAAGATTACTAAAGGGTTCATGCGTCTCTTGAAGAAAAGGGTCCCATTCTACTGGGATGAAGCGACTAAATGCTCTTTTGAAGCATTGAAACATGCTCTGATGTCTTCCCCTCTGCTTAGTCCTCTAGATTATGGCAAGGATTTATTGTTGTATTTTTCTGCTGCAAAGTCTACTATCGACATGGTCTTGGTCCAAGAGGATGACGTGCTCGAAGAGCATGTTATCTACTATCTTATCCAACGCCTGGTTGGACTAGAACTCAACTACACACATGTTGAGAAACTCGCTTTGGAAGTTTTTCACGCTGTCCAACAGTTCTGACATTATATTTTACTTCGCAATATCACCGTCACGGTTGTCGTCAACCCTTTTCAATGTGTTAACACAAGGGGTCATCGACAAGAAAATCATTCGATGGATAGTCATCGTGCAAGATTTTTACTTGGATTTTGTTTTAGCCAAATCAAAAAATTCCTTGGTCAATGTTGAACTAATCTCGTAACTTTCAGCCAAGAGTGGTGATATTTCTCCTGAAGAGTGATTGATCAATGAAGATCTTTTTCTTATTGCATCTTTGGACCCTTGGTATGGAGATATACTTGTGTATATTCAAAATTTGAAGTACCCTTCTTCTGCTTCTCGTGACGAGCATCAAAGAATGTTCCACCAAGTGCAAAACTATCTTATCCTTGATGACACTTTATATCATCGAGGAGTGCATTCCATTATCCAATGATGTCTCACTCACAAAGAAGCAGAGCTTATTTTAAATAACTTTCACACAGGAGCATGTGGAGGTCATTTGTTTGGGTTGGAAACAACCCAAAAGATTCTTCATGATGGATAATTTTGGCTCTCATTAATAAAACATTGTGTAGAGGTGGTCAAGAAGTGTCACCTGTGATAGATTTTCTCTCGAACAATGCAGGCATACCAAACTCCCGTGCTCCTAGTTATTTTCTTCATCCTCTTCACCAAGTGGGGGATTGATTTCACTACATGTCACCCAATTTAAACTAGGGGGCATCGTTATATCATTGTAGAAGTAAAATACTTTACTAAGTGGTTCAAAGATATGCTGACATTCAACAATGATAGGGAAATGATTGCCCTTTTCATTTTCAACCAGATTGTAGCCAGGTTCGGTATTCTGAAGGATATTTCCATTGATCAAAGCAGTCACTTCCAGAAAAAATGATGTATGAATTAACATCAAAATTAGGGTTTAAACAGGAACATTCGTCACCTTACTACCCATAGGTGAATGTTTAGTTAGAGGTTATTAATAAGTCTCTCAAAACTATTCTTCAGTGAATGATTAATTCATCCAAGTCAAATTGGCATTTAATGTTGTACTCAACACTTTGGGCTTACCGAACTTCAGTTAAGACTACTACAAGTTTTTCTCCTTTCCAACTCGTCTATGGGTTGGAGGAAGTCTCACCCATTGAATGAAAATCCCTTCTCTAAAGTTGGCATTGAAACTAATTCCCGACACTACACCACTTGAAGAATGTCTTTTATCTCTCTAGAAGCTCGATGAGTAGCTTCGAGATGCAGCCTTGGACAATGAGGCTCACAAACAATGTGTCAAGTGTCAATATGATTAGTCCATCCACCCTTAGATTTTCTCCAAAGCTAATATTGTCCTAGTCTACAACCAAGACAAAGATCCCTTGGGGGAAGGTAGGTTCAAACCCATGTGGTTCATACCTTTCATTGTGAAATAAGTACCAGAAAAGGATGCTTATCATCTAGTTGATTTCAAGTGTAATGCTTTATCAAAGCCTAGAAATGGGCTATGCCTAAAGAATTATTACACTTAGGTCAGTCGTTTGAGTGTGATTTCTTGTATATATGTATAGTTTTTTTATGCAGTCTTGTATTTTTGTTTTATGGATGGGTAGTTATTGTGTTTTCTTTTCATTGTGTCATATGTCAAGTGAATTTGAAGTCTATGTTGGGTTCAAAGACGGTGATAGTCGACATACTTGGAGGCTTTCTTCCACAACTTGGGTGATTTTTACATATTTTGTTCAGTTAACGTCTTATGGAGGTATTTGACTAGGAGAAGCAACCAATAATGTTTCTGAGTATAGTGAAGTAATAGAGTTACTATGTGACGCCTTGTCACATGGTATTTCTCGGCTCTAGGTTTATCTGGATGCTCAACTGGTCGTGTCTTAGTTAAATGGGTTATACCGTGCCTATGATCCCACCCTTCACTGAAGATTCCTTAGGGTACATCTCTTAGAACACTATTTTGATTATATTACATATATTCGTGTTCCTAGGAGATCTAATCAACTAATTGATACACTGGATACTCAAGTATTAGATTGGCATGTTGCTCATACATAAAAGTAAAACACACACACATAAACATGTAAAATACATTTGTATAAAATGTTTATCCATAAGAAAAAAAGATGTATATATAATGTATCCACAAAATAGTGTAATGTGTACAAAGTGGTCCATAAAGCCTCAAATAGAGTCGTTATACATCGTTGCGTTCAATCCCTCACTACTGAATACAAAAAGTTCCCTCGACACATATGTGATCCAAAACTAACTATGGTATAGGCCCATTGGCCCTACTATAATGAACTATGGTGCTCACAATACGTCTTAATAACTAGACCCAAGTCTTGGGCACCCCTACTACATGTGGATGCATGGTTGGGGGAAGGTCCTCTATCTCTTTCGTTGGTATTGCATGAGTGAGAGCTGTCAGGTTCCTCTCTACTCGCAGTAGTACTCTCTCAGGCTCTTCGGCTGGGGGTCCTCCTACAGATACTCAACCTCCTCCTCCTATTGGTCCATCCTTTGGTCGAGGACGACGCTTGTTCCTGGTGAATTCAGTCAGTCGCATAGGTCCCACATCTGTATATAACATACCTTCGAGTTATTACTTTGACATTATATAAGAAGGATAATATTTAGAAAACTTAAAAATTAAATAACTTTAAAAAATTGTTTAACTATCTCTCAACGCTCCTCGCCAGGGAGCATGGGCATATCAGGATCCCTCATGAAATTGATCCCTTCATATGGATAGTCCTTGATAACAAGAATCTGATGGGCCCACCAATCAAAAAAATTATCGTCAAAAGCCTCATGGACTCTTCCTACACCCTGTCTAGGAAATAATGTTTCCCACTTGTACAATGTCGGAAAGGATACAATGTGGCCTCACACTGTCTCCCCTGGGCTAAGGCTATGCTCTCTCTCGAAGAATAAAGTGCACAATATAGTCCCAAACACGAAGTTCGTGTTCGTTCTTTTGCGCTAGTCGATGAGTTGCTTCTTCATGCATGTAAGCATGGTAGTGCACCAGTAAAAAATAGTGGCATCCAAGCACTAAATTGCACAATGAATCTATGAATGGGAGGCTTGATGGATTGCTATGGATGCTATGATTGGCCCAAAACATAGTTACCAACTTAATGAGAACTGTGACCTCAAAATGAGAACTCTGGCCCAAAAAACCCATATTTTTGGATAAAAAACTTCAAAATCAACCCCCAAATCAAAAAGTGGTGCTACTGGTAGCACCAATTTTTAAAACGGGGTCAAAATTACAACATTTTTCAAACATGGGCTTCAAAACTTAGATAGTAGCTCATAAAAACCTTAAAATCAGCACCTAAAAACAAATAAGATGTTTTTGAATTTGTTTTTGTTCTTTTCAAAATGTTAAATTTTGAGATCAATTGAAAACGTATTTTTATCGCTTGGTACCATTAAAACCAAAACCTTAAAATCAACCATCAAATTGAAAAGTACTGCTACCGGTAGAACCCATTCTAAAATTGGGGTATGAAAATGACACATTTTTATAATGTGGTAAAAGAACTTATCATTACTGTAAACAAAATCATAAAAGAAACCCTTAAATGCTTACTTTTTAAATGTTATTATAACGCAAAGAACAAGGTTATACATAATGCCATGAAAATATCACAATATACTTTAAAAATTCAATGTCACTTTTAAAAAAATAATTACTTTTAATAATAAAACAGTAAATACAAGTTACATTGAATGAAACATAAATAATTTATTAAAAGTATTGTTATATTGACCATATTCAAAACATATGAGCTAACAAAATTGTGAAAAACAAAGAAAAACTAGAAAGAAATGAAAAATATTTAAAATTTCCCCGAAAAACAATAATTTAAAAAACAAAATTAAGTTTATTTTGTTAAAAAGAAGAGCAAAAAATCCCTTCAGACTTAAAAAAAGAAAAAAATATTGAAAAATAATCAAAATTCAATAAAATATTAAAAAAAAACATCTAAAATAAATAAATAAAATAACAAAAACATTAATATTACCTTAGCTACAAATTTATTTAAATGTTTTATTTTATAATATGTTAATAATGTAAGAATGTGTTATATTATAACAATGTTATAATATAACATTCTTATATTATAACAATGTTATAATATAATATTGTTATATTATAACAATGTTATAATATAACATTTTATAATATAACAATGATATATTATAACATTGTTCTAGTATAACAATGTTATAATATAACAATGTTATATTATAACATAGTTATAATATCATTGGCACCTGGGCCAGGCCCGTGGGCCTTACCCAGGTCTTGTTTGGCATCGCCTGAGCCCCCCGCGGGCTTGGCCCAGGTCCCATTGATATTGTAACTATGTTATAATATAATATTGTTATATTATAACAATGTTATGTTATAAAATTGTTATATTTTAACATTGTTATAATATAACAATGTTATATTATAAAATATGTTTATTTTTTTTTTAAGATATTTATGAATTTTTATGTGTAAATTTTATTTTTTAAGGTTTTTGATATAAATTTTATTTTTTTGTTGTAGCTGTAAGGTTTTTCAACTTTTTTTTGTTAATAATAAAATGTTTATTTTAAGTTTTTTAATTTGGGGTTTTT
>SNQJ01S0037862.1:21940-35925 GCA_010110895.2 Picea sitchensis
TTAAAGGCAAAAGGAAAGGAAGGAACAAGAGGAGGATAGAAGGAGAAGCATACGAAGGTTTTCTCTTTGAGTTTTTTTTGAGATAATTCAGTTTTCATTCCTTCCTTAATTCATTATAAACCTAATTCATTTTTATGATAGCAGGGTCCTATTGTAGATAACAAGATTCAGGGCTGAATTACATCATTCAGAAACTTGTTTTTCAGAGGTGTTGATCTATCTTTGATAGTCTGTGTAGACTTGTCTATTTATGAATTAGATTTCATGATTGACAAAGGCTATTGTGCAGAGTTGAGTGGGAAACAATCTGTGGCAAGTTGATCCAACTTTTAAAGTTCAATTTTTGATTTTCTGTCAGAAGTCCTTTTGTATGTTTCATCGAGGACATCTAAGTTTGACTTTGGTCCAAAATTCCTCAGGAAATTTTGTAAAGAGAATGATTCTTTGATGAATTGGAATGAGATAAGAGATTGCTTTATATCTCATCTGTTTCGATTATCGACATGGTGTGTTTACTTATGTCTCTATATTTATTTCAGCATCTGTTATGTTCAAAAATATATAAAAATAATGAATTTTTTAGTAAGCTTTTATTTATAAAAAACCAGCCTAAGCACTTGTAAACAATAATTTTGATTTTGATTAAAAGTTTTTGATCACTATAAATATAGAGTGATATTCCCGTCCATCTTTCTTTAGCCAAGTAAGATCTGAAAATGCTTAAGTAAGATCCATTCATATCTTTTCCTCAATATTTATTTGGCTACCATACTGGGGAGATATCCAATATCTCTCTGGTTAATTTTTATGCTTGATTAGCATCGAATACATCAATTTTTTCTGATATTAATTCTCTGACTGTTTTATTTCTTAATGATTGTGCCTGTTGCAAGGCAACCCGATATTGAGCCCAATCTTCAAGATGAGACAAGCATTTCTTTGAATTTGTTCAACACCATTTCAGAAACTACCAATACTTGTGTTGAGCTTAATCATTCATGGGCAGAAATTGAACGAGATATTAGTGCCCAAGAACATTGGAAAGCTAGACGTAGACATCCTAGAATCAGCAGTAACCTTCTTGTTCCTTCAGGTTTGGCCTTAATTTCATGTCCTTAGACTCTTGGGTTTATAGAAGAAGAAGAGGATTATCACCTAAAATTAATCATATTGCTGAAATAGGAAGAAGGAACGTTGTGTTGTCAACCCAACAAAGTCCTCTAAGGATAACTTTGTTTGATTCTTCCAGTTTTTCTTTCTCTCCCTCACCTATCATCCACAAGATGGTATCTAGTGCTGGCTCTAGTGGCACTGGAAGTGCTTCCTCTTCTCAGTCTTCAGCTTCGTCAGTGATTGGTATCTTATATAGCCACCATATCCCTATCCAATCTACCACAAATCCCACCAAAGTCATTAAAAAGTATGGGATTTTTCAGTTTGAAGAGGATGCCACAACCACATTGTGGCATGTGTCCTCTCCTCTTAACCTATCACCTGCTACTCATCCACTTCCTAAATTCAAAGTGCATCTCCCTAGGTTTTATGGGAATAACAATGTCACTATGAATGAACACCTGGTGCCATTTTCTAATGCTTGTCACAATATAGGAGTCAATGAAAATGATACTTGCATGCGCTTATTTGTCAATTCCTTGGAAGGAAAGGATGTTGATGATTTCTTTGACCTTCCTCCTAATATTTTATCTACTTGGGAGGAGTTATTTTATTGGTTTAGATCCACGTATGGGAAATGTAAAAGCCCAACTGAGCAGTTATGGGAGTACAATAACATTGCCTATAAGGATGGTGAGACCATCAAGTCCTTCAACTTGTGTTTCACTAATTTATACAATCAAATCCCTGAACTCATTCGACCTCAGAAATAAGATGCGCTCATGCATTACTAAAATGTACTACCTTCCCCCTACCATCACAGGCTTGAGGAAAAATCCATTGATAACCTCGGTTCCCCTCTGCATACTTGTTTAGAGTATGAGGAATAGCTCGAAAGAACAAGTCTTCCCCAGGGGGAATCATTTAAATAGATAGACATGTCTGCCCTCTTACAACTAGTGAAAGATATGAATAATCATATGATAGTGTATGAGCGAAAAGGAAATGTCTCCCCTCTCAACCTTGGAGCTTTATCCTCTTCTGCACCCCCCTTTAGAAATCCAATTGAAAATTATTTTCATTTTAAATCTATATTGCCTCGAAGTTGGTGTAAATTTTGCGAGGAATATAAAGAGGAAGCCACATGTGAGGTAAGAAAGAGTGTCATAGATAAGATTTTTGGTAAAATACCAAAAACTACCATCGTTGTCCTAGATTTTGAAATCCATAAGATGTCATAATCATCAATACTAGGAGAAAATCCTATGCTCCCAAAGGCAAATCTGATACTCCTCGAAATTCTTCTAGCTCGAGTTCATCCTCACCAGCTACTACTGTTCAGGTTCCTAAAGTTCCTAACAGTCAAGGAATTACCTCCCCTCTCCCCTCTTCTAGATACAATACTCTGAATTAGTTGGCCAACATCAAAGAAAATTCCACCCTTTAATACATGGTTTCCATCCCTGAACAACAAAGGCATCTGAAACAATTCATGGAAGGAAAATGTTATGTTGTAGCCAACCTCTATGAAGAGGTAAATGAAGAGTATTCATCTATAAATAAAGTAGTTTTACATAACTTCAGATACCCTATAAAAAATCCCCCTTTTTATATTTCTGTAAATATTATGGATAAGATTTCCCATTGTTACCTCATTGATGGTGGTTCAGGCCCAAGTGTGATGTCGAAGATTATTATGGAAGAGCTAGGCTTGTCTTGTACAAATTAAAGTGCCAAAATCATGCTCTCCTATAATATTCTACAACAAACAACCATAGGAGAGATTAAAGATGTGACCTTAGTTTTGTGCGCACACCCTGAAATAAGGACAACCCTTAGCATTTGGGTAATTGATATGCTAGTAATCAATTACTCAATCATCTTGGGAAGAGATTGGAAAGATTTAATGAGTGGATACCTCTCACTCGACGGTAAACCATTATTTGTTCCTCGAAATGGTAAAAACATTATATTCCTTGTAGAGGGAAGGATTTCACCTTACATAGAGAGTGTCTCACAACCTAATGTAAACTATATCAAAGAGGACCTAGGAGTGCATTACATCTTTTCTAAGGAGGATAACATTCCCTTGGAACAAATTGATATGGATGATGGTATGTGGCACATGTACTTTCTAGGTTCATGCTCTAATGAAGGTAATGGAGTTGGCATAATCTTGTACTCTCCTGTGGGGAAAATTCATAACTTTTCTTACAGGTTGGAGTTTGCTTGCAAAAATAATGTCACTAAATTTGAAGCTTTATTATTAGGCATTAAAAATGCCCATAATCTTGGTTTTGGTCACCTTTTAGTTTTTGGGGATTCCAAGCTTGTTGTGAACCTTGTACATAAGATTTACTCCCCTAGAAACAAGTTGATTAAATGATACACCCAAACTGTTTTGGCACTTATCTCAAACCTATTATCTTTTAACATCACTCATGTTAATAGGGATTTAAACTCAATGGATGGTCGGTTAGTTTCTTTTGCAGCCTCTCCTAATTGGAAACTTCTGCCACACAGACCTGATTGTACTTTTCAATCTCTATATCATCCACATATCCTCGATAATATAGAATCTTTCCAGGTATTCCCTAATGATGAGAGAATTTGTGCTTTCTTTTAAAATGAACCTTTTAAGTCCACGGAAATTATATCCATAGAAGATAACAAGATTACTAAAGGCCTAAATCCCCTAGAGAGTTCATTTTCATCAAGTGATGTAGGCATAAAGAGAAACATAAATAAGAGGAGTCTAAAAGGAAGGTGGGTGAAACCATCTCCTTGAACATCGGGACAACCGAGTCTCTAAAGAATATTAAAATAGGTGCCCAATGTTCTGATGAAGAGGAAATGAAGTTTGTCAAGCTACTTGATGAATTTCAAGATTTTTTTGCTTGGTCTTATGAGGATCTTTGTGGTTTTGATCCTGGTATTCTACAACATGCTATCTCCAACAAGGAAGGCATAAAACAATTTAGGCATAAAACAATGTAGGCAAAAACAAAGACCTATCAATCCTGTAGTGGAAGAAACTATTCGAAAAGGATTGGAAAAAATATTGAAGGCTGGTATCATCTTTCCAGTCAAGTATTCTGAATGGGTTTGAAATTTGGTTCCTGTTCGGAAATCCACTCATCATATCATATTTCACGTTGATTTTCATGCAGTTAAGTGGGCTATTATGAAGGTTTATTTTCCTCTCCCTAACATAGAAATGATTTTTCAACATGTCACAGGGTCACAAATGATGCCCTTGTTGGATGTTTTCTCCAGTTACAATCAAATCAAGGTTAAAGGGGCAGATAAAGTCAAAACCACCTTTATTACTATTTGGGGTACCTTGACTTATGAGCGTATGCCTTCCGTCTTATCTGATGCAAGTACCACTTCTAAAATACTTATGCAAATAACTTTTGACGATTTTATCGATGAAGTTATTCATATATATCTTGATGATTTAATTGTGTACGTTAAAGGACTGACAATTGTCTCGAAGTTTCAAGAGTTATGGTTGGGTCCTTTCAAGATCACTTATGTCTTGGGTACTAACTCTTACATTCTAAAGGATTTACAAGAGAGATTTTTTTCCTACAACACTAACGGTTCTCACTTGAAACATTACGTGGAACCAACTTGAAGAGTTTTAACGTTGTTTGGATTTTTTGTATATTAGTAGTCTAGTTCTTCTTTCATTTTTTTTCACTGTTTTTCACTTTTTCTCTACAATAGTTTGATCTCTTCTTTATGTTTTTAATAATTTCCTGTTGCTTTTACATTTATGTCATTTTATTTCTGTTGTTTTAAATTTTGTAATCTTAATTTTGTCATGATTTTTATTGCTTTTTCATATTTAGTTGATTTTTGGTCAAGAATAAGATGTTGAATCAGTTCTGCCATGGTGACACTCCTGCAAGATATTGTTAGTCAATAAAAATCAAGCTTACATAGATGTTACAATGTTCCCCTTGAAATCATAATTGAATTTGTTATCTGCTTTCACTACTGTCTTCTAAAGAAATTGGTTCTCTTTCACTTTTCCTTTCCAATTCTTCATCCATTTGAGAATTTAACAAAGCAAGTCCATAAAATTGTCTCCTTCAAGTAAAGAGCATATTTTGTTTGAATGATTATGCATACAGGGATAAACCCCCTCATACTTAATATTTTTCATGAGTTATTCCCAAATTCCCTATCATTTTTCCATTAAATCCGCTCACTTCCCCATGTTGCATAATCATCTTGGTTATATCTTCTTGATCTATTACTCGGTCTACAAAACCATGTGTTCTGAGTTCTAAATCTGCTGGAAACAAATTTCCTTGTGGACTCGCCAGTTTCTTGATGATAAAAATCACAACGAGGATTTCGCCCGCAAAGTATTGCTAAAGCCTATTAATTATAAGTTAATGATATATATAATACTAGTAGGTGGGACCCCCTTGTAGATTGGAGGATCAAAGATAGTCTTGTTACACATTTTATGTTGTTGTTCGATGATGTTTACAGGGTTCTACATGATTGATGGTGAAATATTGATTTTATTTGTGACATAATGGAAAATGGATAATGCATGCTATGTGTGGGTTTCGTTACTCTAAGCTCTAAATTTTATGAATGAATAGATTATATTCATGATTATGGCATTGTTATTGAAGCCATGATTCATCACATGTTGTACCTTCACAAAACACATGTTAGTTATAATAAGAGACAAGAGAAATATGGAAAAAAATCCAAGAAAAAGGAACTAAACTATGCTATGCTATACTATATGCATTTGAAATTAAAGGAATTGATGTTAGTCCTAACTAGCAATGTTAGTGGCTATACGATTTTATTGAGTTATATGGGGTGTATGTGATATATGTTATAGTATGGTTTTGGATTAATGCTTATTATGGATTGGGTGGTGCAATTGGCAAGTAATGTGGGCAAGTTTTGATGCATGGAATTAATAGCATGGGGTTAATGGCATTGTTTTGGATGGTTGTCATGTACTACAAATTGAATGTAATGGAGGATGGAAGCAGCGTGCACTAAATGCATGTCACTCGATACCTCTCCCAATAATCATCACCCTAGTTTGGTTATTGTTCATTTGATTTTCATTGTGGTTTAGCTCCGATATTCAGACATGAAGGAACTGCTCGACCAAGATCGAATTTTTAAGGTCTTTTGGTTACAAGTATGTTTTTTTTGCCCATCCATGAACTTGCTTTGCTTACGAAATACATGTTGGCTCAGTGATGTATTGGTCTTTGTTTTTCTTGAGGACGGAAATTGTGTAAACTTGTGGTGTTTCTGTCAAATGGTTGTTTGTGTTATTTGTTGCAAATGAAAAATTGGATGGTTGAAGTCACATTTTCATTGACTATCTGTGTGGTGGAAGCTGTGATGTCTCTCTCTTGTCTCCATGGGTTTTTGTTGGAGGGTTTCATCTTGTCTGGACTTATTGGTTGTCTCCTCACAATCTTTGTAACCACACCCATCCATGCTCGGTGTTATGGGGTTGTTGTGTATATTTTTCACCACCTTTCAACCATTGTATATATTTTCACCTGGTGATGATTTCATTTTGGTATTTGCATCAACACAGTTGGTTATTGGGTGGCCATGATGACAAGAAGTAAGCTTTAGGTTTATTGGTAGTGCCTGAGCATGCATTTCTATAAGTGGTTTGACTATGTTGAAAATCACGAGGGTTATGCCTATGTGCATTCTTGGTGTTTGTTACTATCCACCAAGCAATCGTTGCTCCTCTGCATTGTTTCTTACCCTGTATGATGTTGAAATGTCATCGTATTTTACAAAGCTAAAGGTTATGTGGCTTGTTTTTCCATTGTGCTTGTCTCAAAAATTTCTCCATACTATTGATACAATCGACTTCAGTCTCCCTGTTTTTTGAGGATCGCTCAAACCCTTAATTATTTCTTGTGTTCATTGGTACAAATCGCGATTTTGATAAACTCAACAGTTACACTCTGTCGGTTATCTTGTTGGCTATCACAAGTTTGTTGAGTAGTATTGATAGTGGTTTTTTATTATTGGCCCGTCTCTGTTTGAGTGTGTGGTTGAAGATTTGTAGCTGGAAATGATAATCGTTATACAATTGGTTGCCTCCTTTTGTTGTGTCAATTGAGTTGATAACTCATTGTTGTTATGAATTGATTAATTGGGAGTAATCGGAAATGGATAGTAACAGAGATGCCACTTTTCGTTATGTGTAGTATATGTGTTCCTACAACGTGTACAAATTGAATTTAGTGGTTTCTGTGTGTTAATTTGTCCTGATCGTGATCATTAAAAATAAGAAATTGATGTCAAAGACTTGGTTGTTTTCTGTGTATGGTTTTGGATACATCATGCATCATTTTGTTTGATTACACCATTAGAAATGAACCACGGGGTTTTCACATTATGGTTTCATTGCAAATTTATTGGTTAATGTTGTCAAAAGAATGAAATTGGGCATGCTTAAAAGAATTTGTTCAACTCTTAAAAGGCCTATGTCTATGTTTGATTTTAGGATTTGGAACTTATGGAAAGTGGTTGATATTTTTATATGCTAAACAGAGTTAAATCAATAGGGTTGTGGGTTCCTTGGAATTTTGTTTTTAAAATCAAATGGAAGAAATGAAAGGAACATAATTCTTTAGAGGATGTTTGAAAAACATATTGATTCTGAGTATTGTGATACTGTGTTAATAAAAAGTGTTGAATATTTAAATGTGGACAATGAATAAGTGTTAATACACAATAATTGTTAGTTGATCACAATAATTGTGTGATTGATTTTGGATCGTTTGCATTAAATACAAAATGGTTTTATGGATTACTTAATTAATTTTATGAACATTATTCGCTCTTCTCCCTAGCATTATTTCACTTTTCGCAGATTACAATCCCCTTGCCTTCCCATATTCATTATCCACCCCCTATTCCTAAATTTAATTACAGTTAAGAGAAACTCTATATTACGACAGTTTAAGGATCGCAAGGATGGATTACAGTGATATATTCTTTTGTTTACGTTACAGTTGATTGTTTGTTTTCTATGAGAAGTAATCATGATCTTTTCCCCCTCATTTGAACATTGTTTCTCTCAATACAACCCCTCACATATCATAGAACCTTTGTTCACCCCATTCTCATTGAAAACTATTAAAAAAATTGTATGGATTGGATTGCATGAGTCTAATATGTTGTTGATCCAAATTTTATTTCATATTTTAAAAGACTTGTCATGTATGTTTGTTAAAGAAACTATTTTCTAATCAATTATGCATACAGGAATGATATTTTTCAATAGAGGTAGTCATGGTAGAGGTAACCAAGGAAGAGGTAATTGTAACAGGGGCCCTAGAAGGCCAAGATTCTCTATACACTTTGATGTAGACTTGCAAGAGCTATGCCATCTATTTCAAGGTGGGTTTTTTAACTAGATTGGGCAAGGCGTGGTCCAACCTAGGCCTGAAAGTCCTCCCTTCCAATCCCCACAGGTCTCCGGTATCCCAGTGCCTCCTCATGTCTCACTGCAACCTGAAGTTCCCGAAAACGACGAATGGTAGGAGATTGTCCACCTGACAGTCTCCCAACATTGTGGCTCGCCTAACTTGTCTTTACCTCCTCCTCCTCCTATCAATCAAATTGTATAAGATTCCCCTGTCTACTCACCAGTTCATTCTTCCCATGTGAGAAAAATGTTGAAAACCAAGGCCCCACCATGCCCCTGACAAAGGAAAATCCACTGCTTTCCCTCCCTCACCCTCCAATGGCTTTGATAAATATGTGTCTTCCCACATGCATTTGAGGGATGATTTCTCTCATGTGATCAGTGAGATTAGGCCTAAAGGCTCCAGGCAGCCTAAGACAAATTCAGAGAGATCAAAAGGTGACAACCGAAACAAGGGACATATTTCCTCCCAGAGTGGGAAATATGGATTTTAAGTTTTATTTATTTATTAATTGTTGAGAACAATTGACTTTTGAAATTTTGGACATCACACTATTTTTGGATATATGGGTAATATATTTTGGAAATAATTTCAATTATCATTGAGGTAATTTGTCAAATATGAATGTGATGATGGGAGTCACAAGGAGGGATGTTTTGTTTAATTAACTAGTTGTGTTATGATTGTTAAAAGCTAAAGGGAGTCACAAGGGGTCCCACCTAGTAGTTATTATTTATTTAAAAACCCTTATTATGATTTATTAATTCCCCCCCTAACTAAAAATTTGGTTGAGTTTTAGTTAACTTAAATAAGTAAGTAGTTCAACTACTTCAACCAATTCTAATTTGCTTAAAGGAAAAAGGAAAGGGAGTAACAAGAGGAGGATAGAAGGAGAAGCATACTAAGGGTTTCTCTTTGATTTTTTGCTGAGATAATTCAGTTTTCATTCATTCCTTAATCCATTAGAAGCCTAATTATTTTTTATGATAGCAGGGTATTATTGTAGACAGAAAAATTCAGGACTGAATTACATCATTCAGACACTTGTTTTTCAGAGGTGTTGATCTATCTTTGATAGTTTGTATAGACTTGTCTGTTTATGAATTAGATTTCATGAATGACAAAGGATATTGTGCAAAGTTGAGTGGGAATAAATCTGTGGCAAGATTATCGAGCTTTTAAAGTTCAGTTTTTTATTTTCTGTCAGAAGTCCTTTTGTATGTTTCATCGGGGACGTCTAATTTTGACTTTGGTCCAAAATTCCTCAGGATTATCGAATTAGAATGAATTAGAATGAAATAAGAGATTTATTTATGTCTCATATATTTTGGTTGTCTACTTGGTGTCTTTATTTTTGTCTCTATATTTATTTCAGCACTTGTTATGTTCATAAAAAACATATAAATAATGAATTTTTCATCAAGCTTTCATTTATAAAAAACCAGCCTAAGCACTTGTAAACAATACTTGTGAATTAGGATAAAATATTTTTTATGGCTATAAACATAGGGTGATATTCCCTTCTATCTTACTTTAGCCAAGTAAGATATGAAAATCCTTGAGTAAGATCATTTCATATATTTTCCTCAACAAGAGTGTTGTTGTTTCATTTCGTAATCACATCGCATGTCTCATCCTTGCGTCTTTGGCCTAATGTCAGCTTCATGTTTCTATTTAACTAAACCTTCCAAACAATTCCTTAAATGTAAGCCTTGTAACACTCTTTTCCCTTTCGATCTGACACATTGACCCATGGAGGAATTTTTTCGAGTGTCCTTATCCTGCACATGTCTCCTTGGACCGAGCATCACTATGTTCCATGTGCTTGGAACTATTTTTCTTGTCCGCGACACTCATTCCTTCTTTGTAACGTAGCATTCTTTTATTATTTTTCNCTGTTCGGTTACTCTTCCAAACATATGGAGAGTTTGTGGTGCCTCCTGTATCACAGACCTATGTCAATATTACGTTGCCTGAGTCTCATCATTTAGTCCTGATTTTTTTCAAGGAAAGTTTTATCCAACCTAAGTCTCAATATTCTGCAATTTATCTCTTGACTTTCATGAGTCGACCATCCTAAGAGTCCAGTCAAATTCGAATTCAAAATCTATGAAGTTATGTGCCTGGTGATCGATATCCTCTAGTCTTTTCTCGACGACATGTCCAAGACCTCAGGGTAGTGATTATTACACTTCTATTATACTCCTACCTAAGATTTTGAATATCTTGAAGTTGTTTCTCAAGCCATGAAGTCATCATCTCCAGATACATGCGTTGATGCTTCTTGAAGATACATATTATATTGTACCTATATATCATAAAATGATCTTGAGATGTAGATACGTTGTGTATTGTTCACGACTTCACTTTATATGGACATTTACATTTTGTCTAGTAGTCGTATGTGACATAGATTTGTAGTGTAATGATTGGAATCCATGCTTAGTTTATCCCAAGCATGGGTATGCTTGCCTCAGAGAGATTATTATTGTTTTTGCAGATGGCATGCTCAGGAACACTCTTCTCGGGATCACTCAACTTCGTTCCTTCCCACTATGTAAATATATTGTAATTTATTTTGGCCATCAGTTTCTTTTCTGACCTCACACATTAGAGGGCATCTATTATAGTCCAAAAATTCCTTACCTATGAATACAATACATTGGAATTTCCACTTACATACTTTGCCAAAATATTGCTAAGATTTCTTCTTAAAAAACTGTTTTTTGGATAGTGTACATGCCTTAGTACACTAATATCCTGCGTAAAAATGTTTGATTCATGCTATTTATCCTGCACACATATGCGGGCTTCATGCTAGTTATCCCATATTTACCTCCAAAATTTTCAGAAAATATAAATTGCAAGGAATTCGACGGAGTTTATGGGCTATCGAGGGTTTCCTAATAATTTTACCCCTTGTAGCCCGTCCCCAAACAGAATAACCATATCTTTCTCATATAAAAAGAGGTCTTTGGGTTTCATTTGAAAAGACAAGAAATAGAATAATAAAAATCTTCCAAAATCCATTCCCCTTCTTAGCCTAAGTTTTACATCCTATTCTGAGTTTTGGCCTCAACATTCCCCTACAACCATTTCTCCTTATACAACCCTTTCTCCTTCCTTAATTGATAAGATAGTTGTGACAAGATAGAATGGGATTGATGCACTTGGAGCCACGATAGAGGATCCCAGACTTGATTCGTGGAGCGAATGCCAACAAAGGTTGTAATCAATTTTGTATTGAATCTTAATAAAAGAGTTTGCCCTTATCCCAAAATATTATATTTGTATGCTTTTGTCCATTTATACATTTATATATATACATAAAACTTGAAAGTGATAAGTAGAGAGTGCATGTGTTGTATCATTGTTTTCCTATTCTTTTGTAGGTCAGCTTTGGGAGGAGACCCTCAATCTAGGAGGCTGGAAAAAATGAAAGAGGTTTGCGCCAACTGCAAGAACTAAAGGTGCACCCATTGACTTTCTTTCTTCTCTCTCGTCATTTCATTTAGATAGTTTTGGGGTATTTTTAGGGTAGAACATATTTTTAAGGGAATTTAGTTCTCTTACTGTACCTAGACCCAGTATAGGGGGGTTTTCCCAATAACACCTATTCAACATGTTGCACGAATGGAAATACTAGCAAGATCAAGGTAATAAAGAATATTTTTTAAGAAATGCTTCATAGGGTATATGTGAATTATACTTGAAGGATGTTGTAGGAGAGTAGTGTCCCATTGAAAAAATTCTATTGATTAAATGTATGGAGATACTATCTCCGAAAAACATAAGAAAAATGAAGTTTTTGGTAAAACCTTTTTCGATTGTAGAAGCAGTTGGATAGGTTTTGAGTGTTTTAGAAGGAAAAGGAATTGATTGTAACAAATAATAAATGGTAAGACTGAACACATTTATAAATTATTTATCTTCCAGTGAAATTACTTTAAATTGAAAAGGTGATGTTGGCATTTCATCGTTATGCTCAATCTGAGAAAACAAATATTATAAGTCTTATGATATGGAATACTACCTTCCTCTATGTGTGACCTATATTGATCTGGATTATTTTTGGCACAAAATGAGAGAGAAGATATAACACATAAATATATAGATATATTGCAAGAGATCCAATAATATAATAGAGATATATCAGATACATAACAAGAGGAAAAAATATGCAGTAATACACAATTTCTATTAATGAGTGAAATGTACAAAACTGTAGAAGTACACAGTGAAAGACTCGCTATAATGGTGACAACTTATATATGAGAAGAGATGTGGTGGATTCTCACATTCACGAGAAGATGATTGTTACAATGAGGCTCTAAATTCCTTTTTAACATAAATAAAATCCAAAACCCTAACCCAGGAAGATGAAAAGCCAACAATTTTATGGACCCCGGTTTGGGTAGTTTGGTGTATTAACTTCCCAGAGGCGTAGATTTGTCATACGATCTTCGTTTGGGGATCACAATAGCTCATTGGAAAAGGTATTGATGAGGAAATTCATTTTGGGGGCTCAATTAGAGCCTTAGGCTGTCATTGAGGTCGACACCTTCTTGTATGTTTGTAACAACCGATTAGAGGAGGAAGGAAGATGATGTCTTCTTGTATGTTTTGGAGATGTATTCTCTTGTAGGTTTAGGTTTTGAAGCATATGGGTAAGGTGGCTTCAAAGCGTCATCAATATCTGAAATCTCATTAAATGATGGATTGGAAAAGTAAGAGGTCTTTGTAGTCTCAAAAGAAGATGATGGGTAAGGTGGACACTTGGTTTCCTATGAGTCACGGAAGTCATACAACATCGTTACTCTATCCATGAAAAGAATATGACAATAGTAATCCATTGTCTCTGACGTACACATCACCTACTCATTTTACTCTTTTAGGATGGAGGCAAGATAGCCAAGTTCAACAACGGTCACTACTATTGGTGGTGTAACTGTGTATGGAATTGCTCGTGCAGCTGAAACGGAAACAACTGTCGATCATGAAAAAATGTCATTTAGGCCCTCAAAATGGCCCCGAAAGTTTAGGAACAAAAAAACTACTAAAAATAGTAAGTTTCCAAAAAATTGTTTATGCCAATTGGAATAGGTGAGTGGCCACCAATATCCACCTAGATCAATACTCTCTCCTTATGGAGCAATGGTCTCCATTGCATTGAGTTCCTGGGTGAGAGGGGAAAGTGTGTGTTGAATCTAAACCTCGGTGAGTTGCTTTCCTTGCTGGAGAAGTTGTGTTGCTTGGTTTGTGGGAGGTTGTTGAGAACCTGAGAAAATGACTGTGTGCAAAAAGAATCTTTGCATTTTTATTCAATATTGTCTATTGGAAGATTGGTTGTTGTCATTGATGTCAACCCTAGTCATGGGTTTTTGACTGCAAGATTGATGAAGGTATTTGGACATG
>SNQJ01S0037862.1:35935-47337 GCA_010110895.2 Picea sitchensis
TTTGTAATTTTTAATTATTATTATTTTTTTTTAAATCATATGCATATTTTTATGCCTTTTGAAGGAATGTATTTATGTTGAAGGTATGCATTTATATTGAAGGCATGTATGTTGGGACAAATTTTTCCCAAAACCTATCAATGGGAAAAACTTGTCAACCAACACCACTGCCTCCTTTTCTTTCCACATATCCCCTACCTTTTTTTCCTCCTTCCTTTTCCATTCGATTGACCTCCTGAATACAAATCCATTTTCCTTCCATATAGTTGTCATGCATTTATTTTCATGCACCCATTAACTAACAATGCTTGCCTACCACATCTCTTGTTTTTGTACCTTTCTTTTCCACTATCTACTTTCTATTATCCCCGCACCACCATTTCCATGACCACTAAGCCACATTGATCCATATGGTACAACCAAATCCCTATCATTTACATTCCCATGACAAAATAAGAATATTGATCCATATGTTATTGGAATACACAAACCTTATAGGGGCCCTATGCGCACCAGTCATGACTAGCTTGTTGTATGAGTTTTCATGATCACCTTGCACTGGATGAGTAATTTTAATGCTCTCACGCGAGATGGAATTGATACCCCTCCCCATTCATTTCAATCTTTCTCTATTCACAAGACATGTAGAACATTTCAGTTTTAATAATTATTGACACATGAATTTCCTTCAAAGACAGAATCCACATGGCCCATGACCATACTCACAAACACATATGTATTGGTACTTAATATTTGAAGGAACTATCATTATACTGTTGAATTAGAGAAAGCGAGAATGAATTGATGTGATGAACTAGGAATTGTTGCAAAATAAAAAGAGGAAAGAACACGATGTCATTTCTTACTGAACATATGTGTGTTATGATTGGTAACGAGTATAAACAACAAAACAATTTCCATCCCTTTTTCCCATATACAAAAATATGAACCACCATGAAAAAATAAACATCTTATTGCACACTAAGGTATTTAATTTGATGCTCAAAGTGGTTGGATCCAATGGTGGAAATCGGTGAGTTTTTCACCATTGGGCAAGGCTCAATTCCCATGAGGGCTGAAATTGAATCCATGGGGGCACCTTGAGGTAGTGGTAAAATGTGTGGTTGCACTCAGATATATTATATTAAATGATATCATGACATGTTCACACATAAGTGGATCAAAGCCCATCCCCATGTCCTTCAATTTTTTAAGGCCCAAAGAGGTTGTATCCAATAGTGGAAAGAGAAGAGTTTTTCATCATTGGGAAAGGTTCAATTCCCATGAGGGCCTAACCTGAATCCATGGGGGCACCTTGAGGTAGTGGTATAACATGTGGTTTCACCTAGAGATATTATATTAAATGATATCATGACATGTTAACACGTAAGTGGATCAAAGCCCACCTCCATGTCCTTCAATTTCACCCCGGATGGGGTGCTATCAGAAATGACGAGTGGATGGCTAGCCGGGAAGACACCTGGCCACAATTCTTGCCACCTCATTCCAAATCAGACCACCCACACCTCTACCTTTACTCCATGCAATTAAATCCTTGTTTGAAGCACCCCTGCATTCAATTTCACTCGGCTTAGTTTAATGCTTTGGCGCTCCCATCCATGTGACCAGTAAATGCAATGGGGTCGATGCAGGCCCAGTCCCATCACCTCACCCAGTTCAGTGGTTTTAGGCATGAATTCTAGAAATCCATGGCTCATTTGAGCTCTCGGCCTCTCATGTTTTCCCCTCCTCCTCTAGACTGCTTACTTCTTTGCCTCTGGTTCGATTTCCCTCCTCCCTTCCACCATCTTTGGTGCTCTTGGCCTCCCACACCTAGCACTCATCCTTGAGTCTGTATTTTCCCTTGGTTTTGGCTCAAACCCTCTTCTTCATTCAACATTTTCCTCGAGCTCCACCTCTGGTTTTCGATGTATCTCCCAATGCCTCACCTTCAGGGTAAATCTAAGTGGGGCCCGACCTGGTACGCAGCAAGAGGCAGAAGCTTGAGGGTCCGTGGAAAGAAGTATCTTCAAATATTTCCTTAGGACCACCATCTTGAATAGGGCACTACTCCATAATTACCTCCCTTGGCTTCTCCATATGCCTATAGAGTTGAATGGTTCGATAGCCAAGGCAATTCCATGGGCTTTGCTCCAAATTTCAGCCCAGATCCATCGTCTCTCTACCAGCCTCCACCTCACCCTCATCCACCCTTCGCTACCCCCATTCTATCAACCCATTTCTCTTCTTTTTCCTCCCCCCTCCCCTCTCCCAACTCCCCTTCCTCGTCCTCTAATTTTCCTCCAACCCCTCCGCTCTCTTTTGCTTGCACTGGGTGCGTTAGGCTAGAACCTCTGAAGGAATATTTGGATTTCATCAAGCGTGCAATTAAGGATGTCAATGGAACCATAAAAAATATGTCTAACATGGAAGAAGACTATATTCATTGTGAGGATCATTTGATGTCTCTCCTACGGGATCTCCAACAAATTATTCCAGACACATGAACTCTAGGAAAGGACATTGAGCAAGACCGAAGGAATGAGTAGAGGCCCGACCCTAGCTCTGGATAATTTCATATTTCTTAGGTTTCCCAAGTTTTTATGTCTCCAGAAACTATAATTTTAAAGGTTTTCTCCCTGCGTGGGTTTTTAGCTCTAGGATTATACAATTTTTTCTCCTTTCAATTTTTTGAATTCTGCATGGACAGTCTAGCTTACAGGATTTTCACCCTACGTGGCACCCTAGATCTAGGACTTTATAGTTTATGATCTTTACAATTTTTTAATTTTTTCATGGACACTCTGAACCTTAATGGCCATGTGGCAGCATTGGTTTACCACCAGGGCGATGTTGCCACAAACTCTTGGGATAGCATGGCAACTGTAACTTTTGATGCTTTGCAAGATCTAATATATCTTCTAACTTACAAAAAAAAAATGGGTATTCAATTTCATGTTGGGAACACTTATAAAAATAATCAATTAACAACAATGAAAAAATCAATTCTTTCATCATTCTACATCACAATTTTAGGGTTAGCATCACAAATTCAAAGGAAATTCTCTACATGCAAATCTTGTCAAATAACATGAGAAAAATTAACAAATTATAATTGAGATGATGATATTAGTATAGATGCAAGCTCCAGCTAGGTCCTTCCCAGTGAGAAAGAAGGAAGAAAGTTTGAGGACCCAACTATGATCATTAGTGAGGAGCAAGTGGCACACTATTCCTCATAAGCATTTTTCCAAGGTTTCGTTGTTAGTCAATATGTATTATTTGAAACTATAACAACAATTGGAAATAGAGAATATTTCCAACTCCAACCTGTAGAGGGGTCTGAGATCCCTTTAACTCAATAATAGGAACCAAACCCTCTTAAGAGGCCCAATTAGACTCGTAAGCATTTGATGAGTGGTAAGGTTCTCCATATTCATTATCTGGCTGTAAATATAGATGGGTTTTCATCGTGATTGACAGATATGTATTTTATGTGAAATCTTTCCTCAGGATATGCAACTCTTTTTTTGGTTCTTTTTCTTAATATTTATAAAAAATAAATATAGAGCTTAAACTAAATGGAATAGGGAAGTTAAATTAGGTTTTGGGGGAAGGTTGGGTGTTAGGATAACCTTTATACCTTAGAATGAAGATGAAGAATATCTAATCTACTTTAAACTAGCATTAATACCATTTTGATTAGTATACATTCAAGATGTTCTGAGATAATAGTTACAGAAAGAACATATACACATGACAAGAAGTTAGTGCAAGAAAAGTGATTTTCAATGCTCTATTATCAATCACAGGTTAACACAATCAATTTCTATTCATCAACTAGAATAAAATAATTGTTACAGAATTAGAATATAACTTTAAATAACAAATAAAACAAGTCTTACTCAATACAGCAACACAAATTGAATCCAAAGACAGAGATAATCCCCTTTGGTCCAATCACATTCACGCCTTATATGAAAGAAGTGTCTTTGGTTCTAAACATAACTTGTTAATTAAAATAACTTGCACATAAATAGTTCACTTACAAAATTTCAGAAAAAGTCTTTCTCTCCAAAACCATCAACCCTGTTTCCAAGGTCGATTCCCTTATTTATAAAAAATAACTAAACTAAAAATAACTACTAACGTTGTTTTAAGTTAATAAAAATCCACGTGGCCGATTTTTATCTATATGTTCTCTTTTTCTTCTCTTTTGATCATCTATTGGTTATACTAAAGTTGACTGTTCTTCTCATACTCTGACCACTTGAAGAAGATATATTTGCATGTATTTGCATATGGGAACCTGTGTTGATCCATCGGAACTGAGAGTACCTCCATTATCTCTATTTCCCATTCCTTGTACTTGATTAGCTTGACACTTAAGCAATGTAAGACTTCAAGAGATTTAATCGGGGGTTCCATGAACTTCTTTAACTGGCCTAGGATCATGCTTGAAATCTACGAAATATCCGCTCCAAATGCAATCTTTTTCTCTTCATGTGGTCTAACTAGGTCATGCAAATCGGCAAAATCCTTCACTAGACTAAAATTTGGTAGGTCAGTGTTCCTCATTTCCCAATTGATTTTCTCCCAAAATTTCTCACACTCTCCCCATATTTCCTGCATTTTCCGGTGAGGTTCCTAGACCATGCTCGCCCAATGTTCAGTTGCCTTCCTTATTCAGTTGATGTTGCTATCCATCAAAACTCATATTCCATGCTCTTATGGATCTTGGCCCTTCTGCACTTCGATAATGTAGTCTATCTCTTCTAAGGTTTGATGTGCATTTTCATACCATCGATGTATGTCTTTACAGAATGAAATCCCCATGAAGGTATCTTCTTGAAAATAAACTATGTGAGCCTTGAAGAGATCTCTTTGACTTGTGAATTATGCATACATTTATCGAAAGTCACATTTCAAGAGTGCTACCACTTGTGTTGAATTTTGGTAGTACTACGCTTGATGTTGTAGATGGTATAGTTGTTTATTCATGGAAGCCACCTCCCTTTCATCTATTTTTTCCTTGTCTAAAGTAGCATCGGTTATGGCCATCCCTTCTCCGATTAGCCAAGTCATCTTAGCACTTTCTGTGTCTAACAATGTCTCCTCTGTTGTTATGAAAAGTGTGCTATTGAGCGTGAGCTTCCTTTTCTTGATTTCTCTTCTCATCAAAACTCTCCTTTTCCTGTCATAAGAAATTTCCTATTTATCGGTGACTTCATCTATTGGTTCAGGAATTTGTTGATCTCCCAAAGGCAGAGTACTTCCTAGGGTTCCTACCGTGTAGAGGTGTTCTATCGCAGGTTCTCTTAATTCCCTAAAAGGGGAAAATTTTGTATGTTCTGGTGACTTTGACTCCTACGGGTGCTCATCAACTAATGGAGTATTGGTCCTAGATGGTGAAGTAATAAAAGGATCGACATTAGCTCGGGGTTAGACCATTGAGATGTCGATTTTTGGCTACTTCATTTCTTATTCTTGTTCACCAGGACCCAAGTCATTCTTGGAGCTATCATTCTGAGGCTGTGTTCCCAATTGATCAATAAATTTAGTTTCCATAGTGTTCCTAGCCTCATGGTCACCTTCCTGGGGATTTGGGATCAAAACATTGGAAGTTAGAGAAGATGTTTCCCCTCATTCCTCCTCTTGTGTGATTGGTACTGGGGTTATGCACGAAGATTCTGAACCTTCCTCATCATCATATATGGTGATAAAATCTATGAGGACAGTAGGAATACCTGTCCCACTTGATACTCTTGTTGACCTTTTCTGATTTGCAGTAGTCACAAATCTTCTCTACTCTTGTTGACCTTTGTTGGGTGAAAAACTTGTCTTACCTCAGCTAGGGGTGTCCCATCAAATTACCAATCCTTTTCGTGTTCACAAGATAATAGTATGATAAGTGTTGGGAAAATAGAAGTGTATTTTGAATGGAATAATAGCATGGATTGGCCAATATTTTAGGTGTAGAATGATGAAGGTTCAATGAAAATCCATGATGTTTGGTGACCTATTAGTATGTCGATAGTTAATGAGTGAATCGACATCGACAATTATTGTTTCGTTGATACCTTTAGGAAAAACTTTTGACGCTGAACAAAACTGTTGTATAGAGATGATGTGGAAATGATGACATGGAAGTACATATATGACACAAGGAACCTCAAAAGATGACACAGGGAAAAGACTGAGTCATACAGACTATTTATGTGGAAAAGATACGTGGCTGTTGATTTTGACCTCTACGTGAGAAATGTTTTTAGGCGTCGGTGATTTTATTTAGACATACATACGTAGCTACAATGTCCTATCCTGTCGATGCTGACGATGTATCGACGATCAACGATTGACAATTTGTGATGGTTAATACTTCACTGTTTCATCCCTCGGAGTTTTTCTATGTCGAAAATGTATCGGCGATCGACGATTGACTATTTGTTAGGGTTGTTCATATTTTTTATTTATATCTTATATCTCGTCGATAATGAAAATGTATCGATGATGTTAAATAACTATACTATAGATCGGAATTTTTCGATCGACGATCATTGAAATTTTTTAAACCGTGTACATGTTACTAAAAAAATCAATCCGTCAATAACTTCAAACCAAACAAGAATAACCGATAACAAGAATCAATAACAACATATGAATCCATCCATCCCAAAACACTGACTCTGATTAAAAAATGATAAGTGTTACCCAAAAATAAATAAATTTTGCAAAGTCTTTTTGGGTGTGTTGAGTGCTCAACAAATGGCGATTCTCTGGGAGAAAACAAAATCTATGCTCCTTCCCTCGTGCTTAGCCTATGAAAATTGGTTGAGAAACCATATGGATTTATTCTATTCCTTTTCAACATAACCTTTTCTATCAATGTGTACACAATTTCTCGAGTTTGCAAATATGGATCTACCTATGGGGTTTAGGTTTTCCACCCTTTTTCCTTTTAATCTCAATCCATGTCCTTTCTAGATAAGAGCCAGGTAGAGCGTCCATTGGAGTGAGGCCATTTAGCTATCATTTTTTTCTTATGATGTTTTTTCACTGCCAATGAGTGTTCATAGCCCCGACATATTCACCTTGACATCACATACCTTGATTCGCTGCTAGCAAGCATCCATAGCCCCGATGGACTTATCTGCATACCCTCTCAAACTTTACACTCTTTTTGTGGATCATTGTTTTCTGCCATAAATATTGAGAGTGAGTCATAGAGGAGGATATTTTTTTTCTGACAAGGTGAAAGTGTTAATGTGGAGCTTTTCCTAGCTCTGTCCATAGGTACATGTAATTCTTTCCATCTATTCATATCTCCATTTATTGTTACTGGGCCACTAGGCAGATATTTCATTATTTCCCCTGGTAATATGCTAACGAAGAGAAATATGATTTTGAAAATTTGTATTTTCCCAACGTCTCTTATTTTGCATGTAAGTGTAGGTCGAGAGAAGAGTCTGCTTCACCATATTTATTAAATTCAACCATTTCTTTATGAAACACAACTTAATTAAAATAAAATAATCAAGCAAAAGAAATAAATAAAAGGATTTTGAAAACGGTCTTCCCTAAATTGACACACTTACCCTAATCAAAATATTTGCTAAAAAAGAAACAGAGATTCAAACAAAGCATCAAAAGACAATTTTGTTTTTTTTGATAGACTTTAGGAGAAGTATTTTTTAAGGCCTGGACTTTCACCAGGATGGTGTCAAATTCCCCTCTCAGGTTTTACAACCGATATGTTCCTGCCCTGATTTTCTCAGATACCTGGAAAGGTCTAAGCGAGATATTTTGTAGTTTCAAGTGTTTTTCTTTAGGTTCGTTTTATTTATCCCATTTTAAAACTAGTTCCCCTACTTTAAAACTTTTTTTTTTGGCCTTATGTTTGTCAAACCATCTTTTAACTGTATGTTGATGAGTGGTTAACTTAGCATTAGATATTTCCCTTTCTTCGTCAAGCACGAGAAGGGTATCAATCCTTTGTTGTATAGTGGATGAGGGTTGATCTCTTGATGTCTGAGTGAGCTGTATAGATGGAAGATACAATTTGTTTGGGAGAATGGCTTCTTGTCGATATAGAAGAAAGTATAGAGAGTTTCCTATGGATTCCTTGGGTGTTACTTTATCGGCCCATAAAGCATTATGAAGCAAGTTATGTCAGTTTCTCTAATTTTCTACAACTGTTTTCTTTAAAATCCTCACTCGGTTTTTATTAGTTGATTATGCTACCCCATTCCCTTGTGGGTAGTAGTTTGTAGAGTATCTTATTATGATCCCCTTATCAAGTGTGAACTCTGTCAATAATGTAGAAGAACATTAGGCATCATTGTAAAAAATGAGAACGGGTATCCTGAACCTTGTGATCAATTGTTGTTCTATAAATTGGATTATGACCTTCTCATTAATATGTGTGAGAGGGATAGCCTATGTCCATCTTCTGAAATAATATGTAGCCATCAAAATATATTTATGTTTTTTCGAAGAATTCAGAGTAATTTCCCCTATGAATTATCTTCCCCATTGTTCGAAAGGTCTGGATATGGTCATTGGTCGGAGCAGGATGGATTCCTTTTATTCTCTACCGACACTTATTTGGAAAGATTTACATTTTCTGACATGTACATGAGCGCCCCTGAACAGAGTGGGCCAATAATACCCAACCCTTAATATTTTGTGAGCCATGGTTTCTCCCACAAAATTTCCACCTGTTGGGCCATCATGGATTTCTCTTAGTACCTTTTCTGCATCATCATATTAGATACATCTAAGGATTACTCCATCATAATTTACGTGGAAAAGCACAAAATTTTTGAGGTGATATTGAGCGGATTTGAATCTGAGGGCTCTCCTTTCTCTAGGGTTTAGGTTTTCTGGACAAGTTCCATGATGCAGGATATAAGACAAATTTCCATACCAGTATTCTTTCCCGAGAGGTACGTATAAGGCTTCGCCGCACCATAATGATAGCTCATTTTCCCAACCGAGGTCTTCTACGTTAATCCAACCTTGGCCTTCAGCAGCCAATTTACACAATCCTTGACCTTTGAATATTTTGGCAGGTTTCATGTCTAAATTAAATTCTTAAACAATTTCCATCCAATTTCCCCTTCTTTTTCCCATCTCCTATTGAGTAAATAGAGATCAGACCACTGGCAGAGGTACTATGACTTTAGTGTGATTCTTCAGGATATAGGACCTGAAATGTTTGAATTCTTTATATATTGTGTAAGCCTATTTGTCTATAACAAGGTAGTTTAGTTCATCTCCTTGGAGGTATGTGCTTCATTGTTTTCATCATCCTTTTGGGTAGGTATTGCAACCAAGGATTGGTCAAAAGAAAAGGTATAAAGGAAAAAATATTTGTTGAAATCAGGGCTTCATAACATTGGTGTTTGGGAGATGGAAATTTTGATGTTATTGAAAGCACCTTTCTTCTCTTCATCCCATTTAAACTCTACATCTTTGTGAATCGTCCTTTGTAAAGGTTTGACAGTTTCAACAAAATCAAGAGTAAATTTTCTTACAAAATTTATTTTCCCAAAGAAAGATTCCATGGCCTTTTATTGTGAGGAAAAGGGAGTTGATCTATCACTTTTATCTTCTCAGTGCGATGTTAATTCCTTATTTATATATAATATGACCTAGTAGCTTTGCTTCCTCTATGCCAAATATGGTTTTCTTAGGGTTCAAAGATATTCCATATTTCCTACATATTTCAAAGATCTAAGTCAAATGTTGAATGTGGTATTCCTTATTTTTTGAGTATACCGTTACGTCATTTAAATAGACTACCACATACTTGTTAATTAATCCTCGAATATCTACATACATATCCCTCTAGATGGTCTCCCCTGCATTAATCAGCTTGAAGGGAATGTGTTTATAAGAAAAGGTTCCCCACTTGGTTCATAAGGTAGTTTTTGATCAATCATCTTCTGAAACCAGGACCTGGTTATATCCCGAGAAACCGTCTAGGAGAGAAAAAAATTCAAAGTTGAATATTGTTTGTAAGAGTTGTTACATGGGTGGGACTAGGTAGTTATATTTTTCTGATGCTTTGTTAAGGTTTCTAAAATCCACACACAAACAAATATCCCTAGACTTCTTCCTAATAAGCACCAGATTAGATACCCATGCAGATTGTATTACCTAAAAAATAGTCTTGGCATCTAATAATTTCTCCGACTCTTGATACATTAGAGGTTCCAGAGATGGGTGGTACTTCCTAACATTTCGTTGGAATGGTTTTATTCTATATTTAAATTATGTTCTATGATGGATAATGTGAGTATCATACATTTTCAATTCTTGGTAAGACCAATAAAATACATCTTGATATTCTTTAAATAGTTTAAGATAAGTGATCTGAATAGATCTTTTAACGACAATGGTTGAGTTATTTTTTCATGATTTATTTTAATATTTATGAAATTAATGAAAGAGGAAGAATTAATGAGGAAACATAGAATCCATTAAGAAATATACATATTTGTAAAGAAGCATGAAGAAACAACAAACCATAAACAACAAAGTTGATAACGGAGTTCGGCAATCTCACCTACGTCTTTGGTTCTTTGTCTCAGTGGGTGAGGCTTTCTTATTTATGTTTGAAGCTCCAAATGTAAATTATAAAAGTTCCAATGGATTAAAAAAATGATCTATTTTTTTTCTTATAGATCTCAAGAACCCATCAAAACTGACGGCACTGAAAATGGATGAAAGAAGCTCCCAGAAATGGCCCGCAAAGGTGCTCTTCTCAATGGCTTCCCTGCATAAAAAAGTCTTTGCCTCAACAATTCATCAGAATTTTCATGATATGAACGTCCCTATTATGGATTCAACAACCTATGGTTTAAATAGACTTGAATTTGGAAACAAACTCCCAACTTATCTCCAAGATCTGGCCTCAAAAAGGGATCAAGATTCTCCAAAAATGGATTAAATCTCTCAATTCTGCTGAAAAAATTAATTAAAAATCTTATATTATAGTATAAAACCCACTTATTGGAAAAATAGAGGGTGACAACTCCTTCACGTGGGCCCCTAGTCATATGGGTTCCCTCCAGGTGTCCCTGGGATAAACTGGCACTGGTCCTTATCCCTTAGCTCTCGACCCTTGGTGACAGACATGGCCATATGGCCTAGTCCTAATGCTCCACGCGCCAAATTTGGATAGACCCTGTAATGTCCATTTCCAAATAGGATCTCTATAGAGGAGGCTTAATAGTCTAAAACACCCCGTTAGACTATATCCAGGGCCAAAGAGGGGTAAACAGGGTTACTAGAGGTCACTCCAATCACAGGTGTTATATTCAAAAAGTGACATTGAGCTAAAAAGGGTTAAAAGTGTTTTTAAGTCATTATGAGCTAAAAATAGAAGTCAACAGTGA
>SNQJ01S0037862.1:66374-107795 GCA_010110895.2 Picea sitchensis
ACACTTACCCTAATAAAAATGTATGCTAAAAAAGAAACAGAGATTCAAACAAAGCATCAAAAGACAAAAAAAAAATTCTGATAGACATTAGGAGAAGTATTTTTTAAGGCCTGACCATTCATCGGGAGGGTGTCGGATTCCCCTCTCAGGTTTTACAATCGATATGTTCTTGCCTCGATTTTCTTGGATACCTGGAAAGGTCCGAGTGAGAGATTTTGTAATTTCGAGTGTTTTCCTTCCAGTTCGTTTTCTTTATCACATTTCAAAACTAGGTCCCCTACTTCAAAAAAAAAAATTGGCCTTATGTTTGTCAAACCATCTTTTAACTATGTGTTGATGAGTGATGAACTTAGCTTTAGATATTTCCCTTTCTTCGTCAAACATGAGAAGGGTATCATTCCTTTGTTGTATAGTAGATGAGGGTTGACCTCTTGATGTCTGAGCGAGTTGTAAAGATGGAAGATACAATCTGTTTGGGAGAATGGCTTCTTTTCTGTATACAAGAAAGTATGAAGAGTTTCCTATGGATTCCCTGGGTATTACTTTGTCGGCCCATAAGGCATTATGAAGCAAGTTATGCCAGTTTCTCTGATTTTCTACAATTGTTTTCTTTAAAATCCTCACTCGATTTTTATTAGTTGATTCTTCTACCCCATTCCCTTGCGGGTAGTAGTCTGTAGAGTATCTTATTATGATCCCCTTATCAAGTGCGAACTCTATCAATAATGTAGAAGAACATTAGGCATCATTGTAAAAAATGAGAACGGGTATCCCAAACCTTGTGATCAATTGTTGTTCTATAAATTGGATTATGACCTTCTCATTAATGTGTGTGAGAGGGATAGCCTCTGTCCATCTCCTGAAATAATATGTAGCCGTCAAAATATATTTATGTTGTTTCAAAGAATTTAGAGTAATTTCCCCTATGAATTCTAAATTATATTCCCCATTGTTCGAAAGTTCTAGATATGGTCATTGGTTAGAGTGGGATGGATTCCCTCTATTCTCTACCAACACTTATTTGCAAATATTTACATTTTATGACATGTGCATGAGCATCCCTGAATAGAGTGGGCCAATAATACCCAACCCTTAATATTTAGTGAGCCATGGTTTCTCAGGAAAATTTTTCACCTATTGGGCCATCATGGAGTTCTATCAATACATTTTCTGCATCATCATATTAAATACATCTAAGGATTACTCCATCATATTTTATGCAGAAAAGAACAAAATTTGTGAGGTGATATTGAGCGGATTTGAATTCGAGGGCTCTCCTTTCTCTAGGGTTTAGGTTTTCTGGACAAGTTCCATGATGCAAGAGATAAGACAAGTTTCCATAGCAGTATTATTTCCCTAGAGGTACGTATAAGGCTTCGCCACACCATAATGATAGCTCATTTTCCCAACCAAGGTCTTCTGCATTAATCTAATCTTGGGCTTCAATGACCAGTTTACAAAATCCTTGACCTTTGAATATTTTGGCAGGTTTTATGTCTAGATTAAATTCTTGGAAAATTTCCATCCAATTTCCCACTCTTTTTCTCATCTCTTGTTGATTAAATAGAAATCAGACCACTGGATGAGGTACTATGACTTTAGCGTGATTCTTCAGGATATAGGACCTGAAATGTTTGACTTCTTTATATTTTTCATAAGCCTGTTTGTCTATAGTAGGGTAGTTCAGTTCAGCTCCTTGGAGGTTGGTGCTTCATTGTTTTCATCATCCTTTTGGGTAAGTATTGCAACCAAGGATTGGTTAGAAGCAAAGGTATAAAGGAAAAAATATTTGTTGAAACTAGGGCTTCATAACATTGGTGTTTGGGAGATGGAAATTTTGATGTTATTGAAAGCACCTTTCTTCTCTTCATCCCATTTAAACTCTGCATCTTTGCGAATCATCCTTTGTAAAGGTTTGATAGTTTCAACAAAATCAAGAGTAAATTTTCTTACAAAATTTATTTTCCAAAAGAAAGATTCGATGGCGTTTTATTGTGAGGCAAAGGGAGTTGAGCTATCGCTTTTATCTTCTCAGTGTCGATGCTAATTCGTTCTTGATATATAATATGACCTAGTAGGTTCCCTTCCTCTGCCAAATATGGTTTTCTTAGGGTTCAAGGATATTCTGTATTTCCTACATCTTTTGAATATCTGAGTCAAATGTTTAATGTGGTCTTCCTTATTTTTTGAGTACACCGTTACATCATCTAAATAGACTACCACACACTTGTTAATTAATCCTAGAAAAGCTAAATACATAGCCCTTTGGAAGGTCTCCCCTGCATTAATCAGCTCGAAGGGAATGTGTTTATAAGAAAAGGTTCCCCACTTGGTTCAGAAGGTAGTTTTTAATTGATCATCTTCTAAAACCAGGACTTGGTTATATCCCGAAAAACCGTCTAGGAGAGAAAAAAATTCAGAGTCAGATATTGTCTGTAAGAGTTGTTACATTGGTGGGACTAGGTAGTTATCTTTTTCTGATGCTCTGTTAAGGTTTCTGAAATCCATACACAAATAGATCTCCCTAGAATTCTTTCTAATAGGCACCAGATTATATACCCATGCAAAGTGTCGTACCTGAAAAATAGTCTTGGCATATAATAATTTCTTCAGCTCTTGATACATTAGAGGTTCCAGAGATGGGTGGTACTTCCTAACATTTCGTTGGAATGGTTTTATTCTATATTTAAATGATGTTCTATGATGGATAATGTGAGTATCATACATTTTCAATTCTTGGTAAGACCAATAAAAGACATATTTATATTCTTTAAATAGTTTAAGATGAGTGATCCAAAAAGATCTTTTAACGACAATGGTTGAGTTATTTTTTCATGATTTATTTTACCATTTAGGAAATTAATGAAAGAGGAAGAATTAATTAGGAAACATAGAATCCATTAAGAAATATACATATCTATAAATAAGCATGAAGAAACAACAACCCATAAACAACAATGCTGATAACGGAGTTCGACAATCTCGCCTACATCTTTGGTTCTATGTCTCAGTGGGTGAGGCTTTCTTATTTCTGTTTGAAGCTTCAAATGTACATCATAAAAGTCCCAATGGATTACAAAAATGATATATTTGTGTTCTTATAGATCTCAAGAACCCATCAAACCTGATGGAACTGAAAATGGATGAAAGAAGCTCCCAGAAATGGCCCACAAAGGTGCTCTCCTATATGGATTCCCTACATAAAAATGGATTTGCCTCAACAATTCATCAGAATTTTCCTTATATGAACGTCCCTATTATGGATTCAACAACCTTTGGTTTAAATAGACTTGAATTTGGAAACAAACTCCCAATTTCCCCCCAATATCTGGCCTCAAAAAGGGCCAAAGATCCTCCAAAAATGGATTAGATCTCTCAATTTTGCTGAAAAAATCAATTAAAAATCCTATATTATAGTATCAAACCCACTTATTGGAAAAATAGAGGGTGAAAACCCCTTCACATGGGCCCCTGTTCATATGGGAACCCTCCAGGTGACCATGGGATAAACTGGCACTGGTCCTTATCCCTTAGCTCCCAACCCCTAGTCACAGACATGGCCATATGGCCTAGTCCTAATGCTCCATGCGCCAAATCTAGATAGACCCCTAGTCGTGCCCCCTTGGTCATGTGCCTTGTTCGACAGGCTATCCCTATCGATTGACACTAATACCTACACATCCAAGCCATGGTATCATCTGATTCATATGGTATATCCACGTGATCGGACGCTCGATAATGGATCGCGCACCAAAAATTAATCGGTGGACATATGCTATGGGCATATGAAGGTGTGTCAGGGCTAATGTTTGGAACGGTTCCTATGCACCAAAACATAGTGTATGGTCCTATGGTTAGATCATATGGAAGGCTTGACGCTGAGGTTGGGGATAGGCCCCAGCCCTAACCTCTGCCTGAGTTACAACCATATCAACTTAAATACAATATTTGCGCCATAGGGGTTAAGAACTAATCAACGGGCAGGCTGGTAGCTAGGCCTTGCCAAACCTTTAACTTGGACTGGAGGTCATGGGTTTGACTCCCCGAGAGTCTATAAACTTTTTCCCAGACTATCCAATGAAGGGGTGCCGTGTGGAAACCCAATATTGGGCCACGTGGAATCATACTATTTGCTCGGACAAGGACACATGTCAACCGACAATTCATCCACATGTCTTCCCAGTCAGCTTGCCACTGTAATTTCCACATCATCCTTCCAGTCAGCCCATACGATCCTTTCCATACCAACCTACTATACAAACCTTGCCACGTTAGCCTGTGCCACGTGTCACCCTTGTAGTGGTGCCACGTGTCATAATCTGACTCATCCACATATTCTCCACCTACACATGTCAGCGCCTATCCACATCATCATGCCAACACACCCTACCACGTCACCTATATGGGTGTATGGCCTGTATAGTCATCTTCCAGGTTAGCATTGTACGGACTGTACAGTCATCAAATTTTGCATGTTTGGGAAAACAAACATATCGCGATATCTTTAGCATACAGTGTATGTTTGATCCCGTTCAAGTTTTTTTGGGTTCATATTGATGATTTCTATGCACACATTCATTTTGAAGCCATTCCAAGCACTTTGAATTTTAGGCCTTCCTAAACCCATTTTGGTTCCAGGATCCATTCTGGATCAATAAGCCTTCCTGCCTTATTTGGACACTGTCTTGCCTAGGTTGATATTCTTAGGATTCTAGGGGTTGCCTAGGTTTATATTTTCATATATAGGGCATGAGCTCCTAGTTTTCTCTTTCTTTGGTCCCCTGAACCTTTCTCTTAAGTCAAAAAGGTTCTCCATATTGGCCACTCCTTTTGGTATCGTGTGGAACTTTGGTTTGTCACCAGAGTGACTTGTTCCCTTCTCATGTTCGTGGATATTTTATTCTATGAGTATTTCTTGTAATAATTCATCAACAATGGCCAAATCCTTAAAATTATCCTGATTAGTCAGGAAATCTACAATCTATTCATCCCCTTCAAATACTTTCCAGTTAGATTTTTTTTAAAGTACCGACGATTTATAGAGAAGTCCTACTACGAACCTTGAGGCTTCATAGTATTCTAAATGAGATAATCTTGAAGTCGCAGTGGTTATAGAATCAACAAGGGTATTTTGCATCCTGGGAACATCGGTAATGTTGAAGGCCTCAATATTGTCTATTAGTTTGTGCACCTCTTGATGGTAATTTCTTAAGTGAGGAGACTTTCAATGTATAGCATTCTTCACTTTCCTAATGATAATTTCAGAGTCTCCAAAAAATTTCAATTCTTTGATGTTTAAGTTGATGGCTTTATTTAGTCCCTGGACTAAATATTCATATTCAACAGTGTTATTAGTGCATTCAAATTCTAATTTGCATGATAAGAAGTATGTTTCCCTTTGGGTCAATGAGGATACATCCTGCTCCCAACCCTTCTTGTGATTTAGAACCATCAAAGTACAACGTCCAAATTTATGGAGGGGAATTTCTAACTTCTTCATGTCTAGCTATTTTTTCAATTTAAAACTCCTTGTCTGCTACCTCTGTCGGAGCATCTTGATAGAGGATGCTTTCTTTTGAGGCTACTAGTAAGTCCACTTGAAAATACATTTCCGTTTTTTTTTTCGGAAGGTATGTCAGACAAGTGGGGGGACAAATCACCCAAATTAGAATCACAAGAGTAGTTTCCTAACACAGGGAAATTTGTTGAAGAGGGTTCATTTGGGTTCTCTAAATCAGTGATGATTTGTTTGAGGTATCTTTCTCTGTCGATCATGATCATGTTTGTATGTCCCTTTAATGGAAAATAGAGGTGAGCCCAGTCAATACTAAAGTATCCTTTTAATTTCTTAGATTAGTATCGACTAAGTAGCATTCTATAAGCCTCTGGGATGTCTACCACAATTATGTCATTTACTTCAAAAAATTTAGGGTGTGTAGCAATTCTAATCATGACATCTTTCAGTTCCCCGATTACCTTTACTAGAGTTCTATCTAGTTGTAAAACATGTTTATCACTTTTAACTGGGTTTGCGTTCATTTTATTTCATATTTTCAATGGCATGACATTTGAATATGCCTCGGAATCGACCAACAAATTATGTAGATTTCTATTAAAGAACTCAAAAGTTAAGAGGAAATGAGGAACAAAAGGCCTTCCTCTTTTGTCTAAAGAAAACAAATTCACACTTGGCTTATTTGTTAACTCTGTGGGAGATGGGACCCCACTTTGATCAGTGTTTTTTTATAGGGTTATCTATTGATTTTAAGTCCTGTAATAGAAACTTCTTTTGTTGAGGGATCCTACACATGTCCATGACAGACACATTAGCCGTTATATTCTTCAATTCTTCTACCACATTATAGTCTAGTTTAGGAGCTTCCTATGTGTGTATGTTTGTGGGGTTTCTTTGGGAAGAAAATAACAATTTGGGGTGATCGGTTGTGGGGTTCCCTCTAGATAACTAAGTATTGGTGGGGTCACTTTGGATCGGTTGAATTTCATTTTGTTTCTGTATAGCTAGAACTTCAGCAGGGGGTCCATGTACTTCAACGACGTCGTTGAAGGGAATCAGGTGGTTGGAATCCCATAAAAGCATGGTTGTCTCTTCTAATGGCTCTTAAATTTCTTGATCGATGGAATTTATTAACGAGCTAATGGGTTGTTCGGTTAGAGAACATTCATCTAGGAATCGATTAGTCATTAGATTCATATCATGCAACCATTGAGAGAAATCCCTTTTTGAATATTTTTCTTGGTGATATGTACAGAAAGATTCAGATGCTAGGTTCCCTAAGCAAATGCTTAGGTTAGCTAGGGGAGTTTCTATAGCTTTGAAGGGTGGATTTATTTTTAAAAAGAGTTTATAAGTTCTTGGGTTTTGGTTTCCTTCCCCTGAACTCCTTCCCCTGAACTCCTTTTCATATCTACGATATCGTTAGAGAGTTTTTTGATCATCTACTGCAAGTTTTCTAAATCCCCTCCCTCCTTTTTGGGGCCTTATTCTGTTTGTTTTCCCAGGGGAATTGTTAAAAAAAGTCCTCTCTTAGGTAGAGGTTGTGTTTCATTTTTTATTATTGAGATATGACCATATTTTCATCCTTTCATTTGGAATTCAATCATTTTAGCTTCTTCAAAATTTTCAGCTAGTGTATGTTTGCCAACCCTTTTTACGAACATGGAAATAGAAGCTGGGAGAGCATTAGCACATACTTGAATTTGCAACTCCTAGGTTGGTTTAGCCTCAGGTTGGAATTTTTTCAAAATGGTCTTAAACCTTTGGTTGAAATATTTAAACTTTTCTTTTGGAATCATAGTGGCAGTGAAAAGTTCATCCATTAAATCTCCTATGGTAGTTTCATTGGAAAATGTGTCCAAGAAATCCTTTTGAAACTTTTTTCATCTAGTTATGGAACCAACTGATAGGTTGAAATAACAAGTCGAGGCTGAATTTTCAAAGGTGTAAGGAAAACGTCTACACACTACATCTTTTTCTTCCACATTCATCAACCTTATAGCTAATATGAACTTCTTAATATGGTCCTCAGGCAATCCAGATGTTTCAAGGTCAAATTTAGGAAGTATTTTTTCCGGATGTCTGGGTAGGTTATGCATCTATCCTAGAATTTCTAGAGCATATATTGCCAACCATGGTTGGTTATCTTGAGTTTGATCCCCCATTTCTCCATTATTATCGTTATTATCCTCCATCTCTTCTGATTCAGAACCTGAGTGATCTTAGTTAGACCCTTCCTCTTAAGCTTCAATATCGTCAGGTTCATAGTAATTACTAGCTAGTGTTTCGAGTATCAGATTAAGGGGTTATTCAATCTCCGTGAGGGAAAAATCTGTGATCTCTTCTACTGTGTGAATGAATACCTAATCAAGGGTGTCAAAAACTGATCTGCTTATTTGTTTTCTTCGTGGAAGTAAAGGAACTAAAGGTAATGCTTTGATTTGTCGGGCATAAGCTCTAGTGATTCTTCTTAACTTATTTAACTCTTCGTGGGGAAGAGAATAAGGTATTTTAGGGTATAGGTGTTCTTCTTGTTCGTGTTGAGGTAAGTTACTCATATTGAGAGTACTCTTTGTATGTGGTTTGTTGTGGGAGTGACTAGCCATGAATGTGGGTTGTTTTGAATCTATAGGCTTTGCGTAATATTTTATCAGAAATATTGTTAGCCATGCATTCATTTAAGCCCTTCTTATATCGCCAATTATTTTGAGGGGTCCGAGATCCCTTTAAGTCAGCAGCAGGAACCAAACCTTCATAAGAGACCCAATTATACTCGTAAGTGTTTGATGAGTGGTAAGGTTCTCCAGATTCGTAATCTGGCTAGAATTATTGATGGGATTTAATCGTGATTGAAAAATATGTCTTTTCTATGAAATCTTTCCTTAGGCTACGCAATTCTTTTTTTGGTTCTTTTTCTTAATATTTACAACAAAGAAAGATAGATCTTAAAACAAATGGCAGAGGGAAGTTAAATTGTGTCTTGGGGGAAGGTTGGGTGTTAGGATAACGTTTATACCTTAGCATGCAGACGAAGAAGATCTAAACTACTTCAAAATAGAATTACTACCATTTTGATTAGTAGACATTCAATATGGTCTAAGATAACAATTACAAAAATAAGATATACACGTGACAAGAAGTTGGTGCAAGAAAAGTAATTTTCAATGCTCTATTACCAATCATAGGTTAACACAATCACTTTATATTCATCACCTAGAATAAAAGAATTGTTACAACATTAAAAGATAACTTTAAATAATAGATACAACAACTCTTACTCAATATAACAACAAAAATTGAATCTGAAGAGAAAGACAATCCCCCTTGGTCTAATCACATTCATTCCTTAGATGAAAGAAGTGTTTTTGGTTCTAAACAAAACTTCTTAATTTAAGTAACTTGGACATAAATACTCCTCCTACAAAATTTCAGAAAAATAGTTTCTCTCCAAAACCATCGACCATGTGTCCAAGGTCGATACCCTTATTTATAAAAAATATCTAAACTAAAAATAGCTACTGAAGTTGTGTTAAGTTAAGAAAATTCCACGTGGCGTATTTTTATCTATATGTTCTCTTTTGCTTATCTTTTGATCATCTAGTGGTTTTAAAGAAGTGGATTGTTCTTCTCATACTCTAACCACTTGAATAAGATATATCCACGTGTATTTACATATGTAAACCTGTGTTGATCCATCGAAGGGGAGAGGACCTCTTTTATATATATATTGCTCGTTCCTTGTACTTGATTAGCTTGACACTTAGGCGTTGTAATACTGCAATATCTTTAATCGGGGTTTCCATGAACTTCTTTACTTAACCCGGGATCATGCTTGAAATATGCGAAATCTCTACTCCCCATGCAAGGTATTTCTCTTCATGTTGTTTAACTATGTCATGAAAATCAAAGAAATCCTTCGGTGAACCAAACTCTGGTAGGTCAGTGTTCCTCATTTCTTGATTGATTTTCTCCCAACTTTTCTCACACTCTCCCCATCTTTCTTTCATATTTCGGTTAGGTTCTTGTACCATGCTCACCTAATGTTCAACTTCCTTCCTTATTCGGGTGATGTTTCTATCCATCAACACTCGGAAGCCATGCTCTTATGTATCTCGACCCTTCTTCACTTCGTTGATGTAGTCTATCTGTTCTAAGGCTTGATGTGCCTTTTCATACCATCGATGCCTATCTTTACAGGTTTCCAAAACCATGTGGGTATCTTCTTGGAAATCATCTATGTGAGTGGTGAATAAATCTCTTTCACTTGTGAATTGTGCATACATTTCTAGGAACTCACATTTAAAGAAGACTACCGCTTTTGTTGAATTTTGGTAGTAATATTCTTGATTTCGCAGATGGTCTAGTTATTTCTTCATGGTGTCCACCTCTTTTTCATCTCTTTTTTCCATGTCTAAAGTAGCATCTGTTATGGCCATCCCTTCTCCGATTAGCTCAGTCATCTTAGCACTTTCTATGTCTAAGAACATCTCATTTGTGGTTATGAAAAGTGTGATGAAGAGAGTGATATTCCTTTTCTTGATTATTCTTCTCATCACTACTTTCCTTTTCCTGTCATAAGAAATTGTATGTATATTGACGAATTCATCTACTGGTTTAGGAATATGTTCATCTCCCTAGGGCAGAGTATTTCCTAGGCTTCCTGTCATGTAGATGTGTTCTATGGCAGGTTATCATAGTTCCTTAGTAGGGAAAACTTATGTATGTTCCGGTGACTTCGCCTCCTACTGGTGCTTGTCAGTTGATGGATTCTTGGTCCTAGATGGGGAAGTAGGCAAAGGATCAACATTAGCTGGGGGTGTTGAGATGCCAATTTTTGGTTGTTGCATTTCTTCTTCTTGTTCACCAACACCCAAGCCATTATTGGAGTTTTCATTATGAGGTTGTGTTCCCACTTGATCGATAAATTGAGTGTCCATAGTGTTCCTAGCCTCATGGTATCCTTCCTAGGGATTTGGGATAGAAACATCAGAAGCTCAAGTAGATGTTTCCCTTGGTTCCTCCTCTTGTGTGATTGGTACCAGGGTTATGCATGAAGCATCAGAACCTTCCTCATCATCATATATGGTGATCAAATATAAGAGGACAGTAGGCATACCTGTCCCACTTGATACGCTTGCTGACCTTCACTAAGTTGTAGTAGTCACCGGTGATCCTACTTATGGTGACATGGGGTTGGGGTTTTCTTAGTCAACAATCTCCTTTGGTGGAATTTTTTGTGATTGATTTATCTCTTCCTCACGATGGATTGTATTGGCCAGGCTAATCCTCAAGGGTCTTATCAAAGGATTAAGTGGGGGATCTTCTCCAAATCTTTGTATATCTCTTTTGGCTTCTTCTAGTAACAATATCCCCCTCCTTCATACCTTTGATGCTTCTACTCCTCCATTTTCTTCTCTTACCCTAAGGGATTCTCGAGCTGTCTGTTCTTTTGTCTCAACTTGCTCATCCATATTCATCTCCTTGAATCTAGTCATATTTGGGTTAACCCTTCTATGGCGCACCTCCTCCTAGTCCTCGATGCCCTCTATAAATATTTCATCTTCAAAAATATCATGAGAATACAGACAATAGGAGGATACCTGTGACACATGTTGGGGAACTAAACCCTTTGGATCATGCTTGCGGAAGTGTCCTGTGGGGAACCGATACTCAATTTGATTTAAGCCTTATTGTTTCTCTTGCGTAGTGTCTTTTACCATAGGGAATGAAATCTCTCTTCTTATCCTTTACCAGGGAAGCATTATAACCTTTTAAAATGGTCTGGTAACAAATCTCTCCCAATATGAGATTATCTTTGACATGAAAGGGGAGTAGGTGGGGTGCACCAGTATCTCTGAACACTCTGATATAGGTTCTTGTCTCTTCGAAGTACCAGTGCCCAACTTTAGCTATCGTCTTTTTGGATGCCATTGAAAGCCTAGGGAATTAATTTCTAAATATAATGAAGTATATCATGGCTATGAACCCATGAAATATCATGGAATACGATATTTTGTACCTATTCTCCCACAAGATACTGAAATAAACATGTACATGAAATTCGAAAATATGTCAGCTTAAATTCATACCCGCGAAAATGTTTCTTGCACAGATTACGTCCAACAAGTAGGATTCCATGTAGAAGATTGGAACTTATCCTTCCTTCAATGTCTGGGCTTGTAGGATATTAATACTTAGCTATTTGGAAATAATGGCTCCCCAATTGAAAATACTCCTGGAAATCGTCACAATATAAACGAAGGGCATCCAAACTTTTGAAACTTTTGAGCAATCCTTTTCTCCATATAATCAGCAAATCAAATCCATTAAATACATGTAGGTCTCTCTGAGATTTACCGTATTGTACCATCTAGTGTTAAAGTTTGTTATTTTTTTGTCTTCTTTCCACCATGAGGATAGTAACATGTTGGTGTCATGATGCTCATAAAATTTGACGATGAAATCTATTTTTAACCTTTCCTTTGGCTCCCCGAGTTTATAATAATGTTGTACCTTAATTGGAAGGAAAACACCAACACATCCTCCCTCTACATTGTTGACCATGCATTTCACTATGTATTCTTGGTTAATTATCCATCCTAATATTTCAATGCAGGGCATAACTAGGGTCCGACAAGCCACCCTACGCAGATATGATCTCCTGATGTTCGGGAACACTTGATCGTCGAATATTCTGACGTTCGGATTATTGTGAGGTGTGAAATATCAGTGATCCCTTTGACTTATTTTTCTATACAGGTCTCCCCAATGCGGGAGAACCACTTTAGATCCAGTGCTTGCCTATGTGTTTCCAAATGTCAGAGGTTGGGAAAACTTATTTTTGGTAGCAGTGCGGATAATTGATTCTATTTTTGAGAAAAAATAAATATCCCTTGTAGAACCTGGTGTAGATCCTTCTTCCACCTCTCCTTCCTTCATTAATTCATTCTTGGTGAGTGCCTGGTCGTTGGATTTATTGGAGGCATTTTCCTGCAGAAAAAGAAAAATTATAGTGAGCTTGTAGCCAACCATGACAAGGGTAATTGACGCAAACGTAGGTGTAGAACTGATAAAGACAATGCTTACCTCTTCCATGCAAGAGATTAACCTGGTTTTACTGGTAATCAAATTCAAAGAGTGGTTTGTAACTTCCTTGATGCTTGCTATCACTTGTTCATCTACTTCGGGAGGTAAGTGATTTACGAACAAAATACCATGTTTGGGTATGACCTTGTAAATTTAAACATAAAGTATACTTATCTTGTCGCATCAAATCTTAAATTCAGGAGTGTAAACTTGATTTGCGCAATCTATCACAGAATTTGCACCATGCTTAGAATTAAATGCAACACAGGTTAGCAGCGTAGGAGCGGGTTACTTCGTAGTTCATCGACAGATTAAAATTTCAACTGTTGGTCAGTGCATGGGGTCGTGGTATAGGTTACACAAAATTTTTACTTATCCATCAAATAAAAAATCATGTCTTACCTCAGCTAGGGGTTTCCCATCAAATTACCAAGCCTTTTCGTGTTCACAAGAAACTAGTATGATCAGTATCAGGAAAATAACAAGGTCTTTTGAATGGAACAACAACACGAATCGACCAGGATTTCCAGTGTATAATGATGAAGGTTCGATGAAAAACCCCAACGTTTGGTGACCTATTATTATGCCAATAGTTAATGAGTGAATCAATGTCGACAATTATTGTTTCAATGATACGTTTAGGAAAACGTTCTGATGCCGACCAAAACCATTGTACAATGATGACATGGAAGTACATATATGACACAGGGAACCTCAAAATACGACACGGGCAAAAGACTAATTCATACGGACTATTTACATGACAAAGATATGTGGTTGTTAATTTTGACCTCTATGTGAGAAACGTTTTTTCGACATCGATGATTTTCTTTAGACATACATCCCTGTCTATAGTGTCTTATCCTATCGATGCCAAAAATGTATCGACAATCAATGATTGACGATTTGTGACGGTCAATGTTTCACAGTTTCATCCCTCGGAGTTTTTCGATGTCGAAAATGTATCGGCGATTGGCGATCAACAATTTGTTATGGTTTTTCGTATTTGTGATTTATATCTTGGATCTCACCAATGTTGAAAATGTATCGACAATGTTAAATAATTCTACTATAGAACCTAATTTTTCGATTGACGACCGTTGAAAATTTTTAAACTGTGCACATATTAGGCTCTTCATGCTATGTTACTAAAAAAACAAATCCGTCAATAACTTCAAACCAAACAAGAATAACTAATAAAAAGACTCAATAAAAACATATAAATCCATCCATCCCACAACATTGACTCTGATTAAAAAATGATAAGTGGTACCCAAAAAGAAATAAATTTCGCAAACTCTTTTAGGGTGTGTTGAGTGCTCAACGAAACCCTAAACACTTGATGATGTGTAAACTATCATGGATATTCTTCTGGACATTTTTTCACAAAAATATAATAAAATGCCAAAGTATTTATTGTGAAGGTTAATTTCCTTTATATATTAGATTCTTTAATTATTAGTTTTTTTCTTCAAAATTTAGGAAATAACTGAAATGGGAAAAATGGAGAAAAAAAATAATACACACACCCAAAAATTAAACACAAGATATTACATGGGAAAGCCAATATGGAAGAAAACCCAGCAAGAAGGTGAGGCCACTCTGCTCTCTTTTCTTCAAATGCAAGTACAAATAAATAGACACTCTTTGTGGAGTTTCATTTGGACACTATGGCCTATATGGATGCTATAAAATATCTCCTCTATTATTCTCACAAAACACCACTCTCAATTGTTAAGCTCAGCTATGGAATAAGATAAAATGAAAAATAATGGAACCCCTTCTCCTCCTATCAGCCTAGTATTTAACATATCTCGATAGTTGTCTAGGGTTAAGGACATGTCTTCCTCAACCCTCAATTAGTGATCGTTATTGGAACTTCTATAATGTTATAGAAAATCCACTATGTGGCTATCCCCATAGATTTAAGTAATGGGCTTGACGTGGCATCCTCTCACACCATGGTGATCAATACGGTAAGTCAACTTGAGAGAGGAATAACATTTGCATACAAAATTTTATTAGGGTGATTATTACACCGTTGGAGAGGTATTGGTGTTTAGAATATAGCTAGTGGCTAGATATTAGAAAAGTGTGATTTGATGCCTCAAAATGGCTCCAGAAGATCTTATACGGTTTTTTGGACCCAAACTTCCAAATTTGAACCAACCGCTAAAATGACTTTGTAAGTTGATTCCTCTAATTTTTTAACCCATAAAGCATCGATATAGATGAAAACGAATATAATGATGTAATCTAGATCATACCTCCCCATTTAGAGAGGATTTTTGTCCCCAAAAGATTTTATAAATGAGGTGAGGTAGTTTTACTCTACCTTCTCCCTGGAGTACCACTTTGTTTTGCCTTGAAGTTGTCCTTTCAGCCCAATATGTCAAAGTTCATGCTTCCACTATCATGTATTTCTCTTCCAAATCCACCTAAGAATCTTATTCTAAGTCCTCTATGGAAGGTAGGGCCTACTTGTCCTCTTGCTCCAACAAGGAAGGCCCGTAGAGATTGAGATTCTCCACATCCATTATTGAGTAAATGCACATGTATGGTGATAGACTGAATCTATGGGAGTTATCTCTCACCTTCTCTAATATATCGAAAGGTCCATACCCTAGAGCCTTGATATTATTACCAATACCTCTTAGTCTTTCCTTGTTCAATTGTAACCAAACTCCATATCCCACTTTGAATGACTTCTTAGTTATGTGTTGATCATTTATGGCCTTGTATTTTTCCTGTGACTTCTTCAAAATATCTTGTACTTGCAAATGGATATTCATAATCTTATCAACAAGTTTTTCTACTCGCATTGCCTCTCATGTAAGTTCATCCCTCACTCCTCCTTGAAGTCCATATAGAAAATCCAAGGGTGACAGTGGAAAATACCCAACACAGCTTTCAAAAGGTGATGTACCAATAGAAGTGTAGTCTACTTTATTATAAGAGCATTGTATGTAGATCATATTTTCATCTCGGGTCTTCGGATGCTTATAATTTTAACCCCTCAAAAGATGCACGAAATTCGTATTGAAGAATTATGTTTGGCCATCAATCTATGGATTGAATTTTGTAGACCTCTTAAAATTAGTGTCCATCTTCACCCACAATGTAGTCCAAAATGTATTGAGAAATATTGCGTCCATGTTTGATCTGATGCTTCTTGGTATCCAAAATTACACCCAGACCTATTCAAAGAACATGTTTGTTTCTTCCTATACTTTTATTGTCTTTTTCCAAGGCATGATAATTCACATCGTGTTGAACCTATCAACTACCACAAATATATAATCGTGTCCCTTCCTAGTTGTTGGTAAACCCCCCAAAAAATCCATGGAAATTCTTTCCCAGGGTCGAGTGGGTACATGGAAGGGATGGTATAGACCTTGCTTCCTGTAACTAGGATTGTTGATACAACAAAGTATACATCCCCTAATATATAATGATACGTATTCTTTCATTATGAGTCAATAAACATACCTCTATAAGTAGGAAATTCTCTTCCCGACACCAAAATGTCCTGCAACCTTGGAGGTGTCACCCTCTCTGATAAGCTGCAATCGTTCACCTTTAGGGACACAACCTTTTGATATTGTAGAGTAAACCACTATAGAAATGATAGTAATCATTTTTGTCACCTTATTCTATATGAATTTATCATTGTAGCTATTGAAACACCTCCTTGAAGTCCTCATATTTTATGTATTGCTCTTTGCATGCATCATGGGTAAAGGGATCCATGTGCATCAAAGTTACCAAAGATATAATGTTGGATGCAAGTGGACTTGAAAGAATTTATACCAACTTGTTTGTGTTTACCTTATTATACTTTATGATGAGATGAAATTCTTGTAAGAACCCATCCATTTGTATTGCAATTTTTTTGTAACTTACTCTATGCTTGAAAATACTAGATTGAATGACGATCTATGTGGATGATGAACTCCTTATTGATCGTATAGTTATTACACTTTTTGAAATCTTGTACCAAGGAATATAGATTCTTGTCATAGGTAGGATAGTTGAGGGCTGCCCCATGATATACTTCATAATGATAGAAAACAAGCCTTCCTCCCTACATCAAGGCTACTCCCATGTCATACCCACTTGCATCTGTCTCCACTTTTAAGGGATTATGCAATTTTGATAGTGTTAAAAATAGTTCTTTACTGATCATTATTTTTATCTCATCAAAGGTATTATCATGAATATTTCCCCACAGGAAACTATCACTACCGAGTGTTATTGTGTGGAGTCGTGCAACTACTCCTAAAAACAAAGATATGAACTTCCAACACTATTGTTTTGCCCAAAACAAAATCCTAGATTTTGTGTACTTTATAGGAAATTTATATTTCATTATGGCCTCCATCTTGGTGGGATATATCTTGAGCTCACCTCCCCCAATCACATACCCCAAAAACACCAAAGATTGCTAAGAAAACTCACATTTCTTAAGATTGTCTAACAACTAGTGATTTTTCAGGGTCTCTAATACCTGCATAAGATGTGATATGTGCTCCTCCCAGGTAGCACTATAAACCAACATATCATCCAAATAGACAATAAAAAATAAATCTAGATAAAGGTTTAAAACATCATTCATTGGTATCATAAATGTAGCTAGTGCATTGCGTAAATAGAATGGCACAACGAATCACTCATACAAACCTTTCCTTGTCTTGAAGGACGTATTCCAGGTATATTCTTCTTTGAATCATACCTGATGATATCCTTATTTTAAATCCATCTTAGTGAAGTACTTGGCATGCTCGAGTTGGTCCAACAGATCATCGATCCTGGGTAGAGGGTACTGATTCTTTAGTGTAATATTTTTCAATTCCCTGTAATCGATGGATAGTATCCAAGTCCCATCCTTATTTGGTAAAATTATGACAGGTGACCCAAAAGGTGAGGTTCTTGGTTGAATCAGACCCTGCTCCAACAAGTGGTGCAACTGCTTCTTCACTTCATTTTCTTTTAGAACAAACTGTCTATACATCCCAATATTCAACAAGGGGGACTCTATAAATAATTGGATTTCATTCTCCACTTACCTCTTATGTTGTATCCTTTTAGGCTCTTGGAAAACTCCCATGTGTGCCTTTAGAAACTCATCCAGTTCACATTTCTTCTCCTTAGTAGATCCTTCCAGGGATTTCTTTACTTTTAGCGACTCTTAACCAAACTATTTTTCCCTTAGGAAAATTAAAACATATTTCTTATTGGAACTAATAAACTTCTTGGCTTGTTTAGCAATTACGAGTGAGATATTTGAATTTCCTTTGTGCACATTGATAATTTAGCACTTCCCGTCATTGATTATTTGGTACAGGTTGGTTCTATGCATGAATATTTCATCCCTCATATACATATAGGGGTTTCCAAGCACTACTCCACATATGTCAATGGGAACTATATCCAATTCCACTTCATCAATAAAATCAACACTTGTAGCAAATTTAATCTTACACTATTTTTTTACCTTGATCTCTGCATCATTTTTTTCCCATCCCAATGAATATGGGATACAATGATCATGAACCTACAATTCAAGATTTCTGACCAGATCTGTTGCTATGAGATCAACATGTGAACCAAAGTCGAACATAGTGTCTGTCTTGGTATTCGTGACCTAAATATTGATGTGGAATATTTTAGTCATCTCCTTCACTTCTTGGTGATGAAGGGTACTCAGATTTACCTCCTTCTGCATTTCTGTGCAAATAATTTTCTCATCCACATCGAAGATACTTTCAACCTGATTGCTCGAATATGTGGCTAGAAATTTCTTTTTCTTTTCTTCCTTCTTGTGTTTATTTGGGTTAAACTATGGATGTAGTTTCGAGCACATTTCCTCAATGTGCCCATCAATATTGCAATGATTACAATGGTTGCAACGATCCTTGCAATGATGTGAAGTGTCTTCCATCTTCTTATCCTTTCCCCCTTTCCACTTCTTCTTCCCCTCCTTGGAAGCTTCTTAGTGCTATTTCCGCTTGGAACCGCTTGGATGCCCTTTATTGTGGCCTATGTTTTCCAGATATTGTGCATGTGCACATGCATCATCCATTCTCCTTGGTTTGAAAATAATCACTTTCTTTTGTATATGGCTATTTAGACTACCCAAAAATTTGAGGAGTACATATGGGCTCTTGGGAGAGATACCTAACATGGTGGCAATCCTTCTGAACTTCGTGGTTTACTCCTGTACACTTTTCCCTATATTTTTCTTGAAGTAGTGCCATTGGATCCATTGGTCCTCTACAAACCTAATATGGTAGAATTGGGAATTGATGATGGTTTTGAAGTCCTCCCATGTAGTTACTAGAAGATCACCCTCTAGCCAAAGTGATTCTATATGTCTTTCCCACTAGTTTAAAGCATGGACCTCTAGCTTCATTCTTACAAATGTTATCTTTTGGTATTCATCTATATGGTGAACGAGGAAATAAAATTCGAGTTTCTACAACCAATGATTTAGCTTTAATGCGTAGATATCACCTTGGTATGACTTTATGTCCACTTTTGCTTCCATCTTGAATAAGCATTGTGAAGGGTTTATGGTATTGGAACTCGACTTATCTTTCTAAGATTCTTTCCATGACTCCTTTTGTAGGTCTTTGTTATCCCCCAACTTCCTATTTGATCCAATCTCTAAGTTCAATCCTCCAAATTCTTCAAATGATATGATCTTCCTTGCTAGAGCCACCATGAGGAGGGTCTTATTGTGAGATATTTCAACGACTTGTTCTTCCATCCTTGAAAATTTCTCCTCTACTCGATATTGTGGGTTGTTATGAATAGACTTGTCGGCCATGGCTAGGGTTTTAAAACTTTCCTCTTAAACTAATTCCTGGATCCCTACAACTTTCCACAAATACTCCAAGAAAACTTGTTTTGAAACCAATATGATCTATAAATTACTATGGATATTCCAATAGACATTTTGTCACAAAATATATAATAAAACACTGAACTCTTTGCTATGAATATTAAATTTCCTTAGATCTCAGATGAAAAGTGAAAAATAGATAACATTAATAATACACACACCATCCACAAATAAAAGACAAGATATGATGTGGGAAACCCATTATGTAAGAAAAACAAGCTAGAAGGTGAGGTTACTTTGCTCTCCTTTCTTCAAATGCAAGTAAAAAGAAAGAGACACTCTTTGTGGAGTTTCCTTTTGAAATCATGGCATGTATGGCTGTTGTAGGATCTCTCCTTCTATGTTATTCTCAAAAAACACCACTCTTAATTGTTATGCTCAATTATGGAACAAGATACAATGCAAAATAATGGAACTGCTTCTCCTCTTAGATCCCTGATATTTAACATACCCTAATAATTGTATAGGGTTAGGGAAATGACTTCCTCAACCCTCAATTAGTGATCGGATTTTTGCCTTCTATAATGTTCTATAAAACACAATCTATGTCTAGTTGCACACGTTTAAGCAATGGGGCCTAACATGGCATCCACTCAAACCGAGGTTATCAATATTGTGGGTCAATTTGCAAGAGGCATAAATTTCACATATAAATTCCGGTTGGGGTGATTATCGCACCATTGGAAAGGTATCAGTGTGTATAATATATTCGTAGGATCAATAGTAAGGTTTGGCCCATAAAAATGTGTCGTTTGATGCTTCAAAATGGCTCTGGAATATTTTAGGTATGTTTTTGGACTGAAATTTCCAAATTTGGAGAAGCCGCTAATTATTTTTTGCAAGATGATTCCTCCAATTTTTTCACCTCTAAAGCATCAAGATAGATGAAAAATAATACAATGATCAAATATGGATCACTTGATGACCATTTTTCATTGTTTCTTCAATGCCCTTGAACTAAGGGTTGAGTGTAACAAGTTTTGTGCATGAAAGTCATGTTCCACGAGGACAATTTAAAGTTTTTTATTTGAAGTGATTTTGTTAATAGAAACTATAGGAATCATGTTTAGAGTGTTTTTGTTCATAAATAGAAGAGAGAATTCATCCAATCTTATCGAAGAACTCATAGAATGATCACATTATCCAACGTAACCATTTCAACTCGGGAACCCTGACATCCCTAATTGCCTATTTCCATAAATTGATTGGTATTGAGGTGTCCCCTACATTTGGATGCCTCACCCATCTCCCTAAACAATGTCCCAACATCTATGAATCCATGTATCCATTATTCCATCTCATGCACAACTTTGTCTTCTTTCTTTATCTTTGACGAATTAATTTAATATTTCTTCGTCATCTTCTTCGCAAGTTTCAAAATCGAAATCTCTTGTTAGTTGACCAAAAAAACCTAGGTAGCCTCTCATCTTACATGAAAATGTCATAGGAGAGACACACCATGTAGGTTGCATCCTGGTCTCAACCCTCGTAAAACCCTAAAATTTCTACAACACCATTATCAATGGATTTGTTTTTCGATTCATTTGAACAGTAGGGGTTTCCAATTTTGAGGCTCCAATAGCTTGACAAATTATTATATTTGATGTTTTCCATGAAATCTTTGAATCTATGTTATTTTAAAAGTTGATTAATGGGAAATTCCCTCCAATGCATATGTTCACCTTTGATCTATGTGGCAAGCTCAAAACACTTGTGGGGATGCAGGGAAGTAGTTCACAGGGTCTAGTCAACCACTCCAACAGAAATAACAAGCATAATTCTCCACCATAGTTTTTTGACGACCAACTCCAGTTGATCTTCGATCTTTGCAGGGATATAACAAAGCAACACTTGTGCTAGGAGATGATGGGCCATCGACTAGTTGACCTCCTTGACTCAAGTTTTGGCCAAAAACCTTGTCATTCTTGTCTTGTATGCCACCTTCAATGTGCCTACGCTCCATATTGGCATGTTCCTCCTTGAGGCGATAGTGGTAGAAATCAGTTTAGGATTTAAATTCACTTTTTCATGGTTATTTCTCATCCCCTAGGTTCAGTTTCAATAGTTCACAGTTACGTTTTAAATCCTAGCTAGTCATATAGCCATTCTGTCACTTTTAGACATCTACTTTTAGCCTATCAAGACAAACCCTTTTTGTTTTATATGACCTCTTTCGTTTTTAGCAGCCGAGGCACTATGACAAATAAATAAAATGTACTTTCACTCTATTTATGGAAGGCAATACAAATTCTTACTTAAAAAAAGCATTAGTTAAAAATATAAATATTTAGAAATGATAATTATTTAATTTACATCAATTTTTTTTATTATATTTTTACTTTTATATAATGCTATATTAATTTTATATTATATTTATTTCACATCAATTTTATAAATTAATAAATAAAACTAATATTACTAATTATCAATTATAAACACAATTTATTTCAAATAATTATAAATACATAAATTTAAATTATTTTTAAATACACATTTTTAATAAATTCAAAAATAATAATAAATAATTTAATTAACATTTTTATTAAAATATCAAATTTTGAATATTTTTAGGAAAAGGAATTGCAAAATGGTAAAATAGAAAGTAAAAAAGATTTTAGTAGTAATATCTACTAGCAACAACCACTTTATAAAAGTGGTTGATATACGTTGATGAACACCATTTTTCACCTTTCCAAACTAATGGCGTCGATCGACATATATCAACCACTTTTATAAAGTGGTTGTTTCTAGTATATATTCAATCATTTTGGGGTTTAGTAATTTAATTATAGATTTTGGCTGAAGAGGGTTTAGTCAAGTTAATTATTCTTTGACTTTGTGGTTGGTTGGGTTTTAATGATTATGATAAGGGAATGACTTCGTTCTTTAATCTTATAAGTTTTTGATTGAATATATTGTCTAATTATTGTTGGATAGATTTTATCTCTATTATTGTTATAATTGTTATTGTTGGTATATTACAATTTATTATGGATGTTGACATATAATGTAAAGGATTTTTTTTTAAATTGCTTAAAAATTTGAAGTTTTTGTATTTTTCATTGAAATCACATGATATAAATTTAGGTAAAAAAGTAATTTTTTGTTATTTAAATTATATTTATAAATGAATAAATGTATTTATCCTTATATTAAAAAGGAAAAATTCCTTTCTGACTTAGCCACTCAGCCACTCTTATAAGAATTTAAGAAAAATTAAAATGAAAATATAAAAAAAGAGCTAAAAACTAAGTCATTCTTTTTTAAAAAGTGGGTTATGTTCATGAACGTCACATATGAAAGTGGGTTATGTTTGATACAAACCCCTATCCCTCCTAAGGGTTGCGTGACCTCCCAGTCAGGATCTTCTAATACTGGAGCCGAAGTGGCTCTGTTGGTTCTGAACTGGAATCATACAGATGAATACACAGGTCCCTTACGAATGCTCAGTTGGCCTTTTCGTGCGCCAAGCGTGAGCTCCCACAGCGCATGACTAAGGGATGTGACCAAGTATCAAGTCGAAAAGGCGCTTATCGAGGACCAGGACTTGACAAGTCAAGTGTCCTATCTTCTGGTCTCTCGAATCCCTGGTAGCCGAAATGCCGAAATGGCCCGACGCTCGCTTCTTAGGGATTTCACGTTTCGCAAAATCTAGATGCAAGGGATATCTTTGCTCCTTAGCATCTCTCGTCGCTGAAAAGAAGAAATGACACTGCGCCTACACCGTTTTGGGATTTCGCATGTCATGAAATCAAGATGCAAGGAGTGTCCCTACTCCTTGGAGTTTCTAGTCGTCGAAAAGCTGAAATGACCCGACGCCTATTCCCTTTCGGGATTTCACGTTTCGCAAAACCAAGATAGAAGGAGATGTCTCTGCTCCTTCGAGTCCCCAACAACTGAAAGGCCGAAATGCCGAAAACTGAAGCACCGAAATGCCTAGTGTCAGTTGATTTTGGGATTTCGCATTTCGTGAAATCAAGATACAAGGAGTATCACTGCTCCTTGGAGTCTCTATTCATTGAAAAGCTGAAATGCCGAAAGCTAAAACACCAAAATGTTTAACGTTCGATCGACGAATCACAATAGTTCCTATGATCGATGACTCATGTTGAATCGCGAATTCACTATTTCACGATTTGGGGTTCTGGGGAAAAAAACCTCCGTCCTTCCAACTTTTGATGCCCGAAGTCCTGAAGTGAACGTCGAGAAACTCTTGTCACTAACCTCCTCACAGCTCCACCTGATCCAACGACCTGTGGGGTTTCAGTGTTCCTCCTCGCGGGTTCTCCACCATCTATTTAGATCTCTGAACTCTCCTCCTGGATCTATCCAGGGTTAAATCCTGCGCTCCTTTTTTTCGATCGGATGGTCTGCGGAAATTTCCACCATGATCCAACGCTCGACGACGTTCACCCTTCTGATCTTTTACTCGATTTTGACTTAGAATATTTCTAAGTCCACAAAGATTCGGTCTTCGATTCTTCCAGGGAATGGATTCCTGGACTTCGAAAACACTTCCAAGGTGTTATCCCTCCTGAGCTCTGTCTGGTTCAGACGTCAATAACTCAGATTCACGATATTTTCTCCTTGGCTCGATGCACACCTTGCATAGCTCCCGATGAAGAGAAAAACAATTCCACGGCGTTTCTCTCTGGCTCGATGCACACCTTGTAGAGCTCTTAATGAAGAGAAATGATTGAAACTGGAAACAACTCATAGTTCCATTCACTTTCTTACAAAACAGAACATAACAAGAAAATACACACAACCCAAGCACAACACATTGGGATCAATTTTCCATTCTGCTCTATTCATAAGTGCCCACTCGCTATTAAATACATACAAAATATAGTAGCTCCATAAACTGAGATTTTCTTCTCACTCGCAGTTCTCTCACAGATGACTTCTCTGTATTACAGCTCTCTCCTCTCTTCCTACTTTACTACCGCTAACTGGGCTTACAACTTTTACATAACTCAAAATTTTACTAGGGTTTTTCCTGCTACTTGCCTACTCTAAACCTTATCCTATGCTATCTTAGATCAGTAGTTTTCTAGAGCGTAAGTGGGAGCTTCTTCTCTGTTTACAAATTCAAAAACATGCTTCAAAGGGAAAGATCTGGCATCGGTTCGAGCGTGTCTACGAAGGTGAATTCGACGGTGAGTGGAGGCAGATCCCAAAATCAGTTGAACTGCCATGTTGAAGTTCTGGGAGAACTCTCATGTGTTTGGTGGTCCCACCTCTTCGCACTTGCCAATGATGCTCCTGCATCATACTCCCATTGACAAAAATTCATGGACTCCTATCCATGAGCTCCTCTACTAACTTACCCTGCTTCTGGATAGCAGCTTCAGTTTCCCAACTGGCGCCTTCTATTGGGCGTCCCTTCCATTTGACCAGATACTCAAAATAAGTCTTCCTCCTGGTCTTCTTGCCAATCCTATGATCTAGAATCTTCTCCATCTGTAGCTTCTCTGCTACAGGCATCCGCTTCTCCCACTGAATATTCCCTTGATCTTCTGATCCTTCTATGTCGTCTTTCCTGTAAGGGTACATGTCTGATACATTGAATATGGGTGAAAATCCCACACCATCTGGCAGCTTGATCTCATAGGCGTTTTCATTGAACTTCATCAAGATCTTACAGGGTCCTATCTTCTTCATCTTCAATTTGTTATATGTTCTCATAGGGAACCTTTCCTTCCTGAGATCTGCTAAAACCTGATCTCCCACTTCAAATTGAAGTTCCTTGTGATGTTGATGAAATCTGTGCTTGTATTTCTGGTTAGAACTCTGTAATTATTCTTTGATCCAACTATGGAGTTTTTTCATTTCAGCAGCAAAATCCTCTGCTCCAGCACTTCTGATCTCTCCCTGTTCCAAGTCTCTTAACTTAGATACTCCCATGGGTTGCATTCCATAGATTATTTGGAATGGGCTCCTTCCAGTGCTCCTGTTTGGTGAGTCATTGTATGCAAATTCTACTTGTGGCAAAATCTGATCCCACTGGTTGTGATGTTCAATAACCAGACTTATCAATAAATTTCCCAAACTTCTGTTTACCACCTCGGTCTGCCTATTTGTTTGAGGGTGATAAGCTAAGATGAAGGACAAATCTGTCCCCATCTTCTTCCAAAACGTCCTCCAAAAGTGACCAACAAACTTTGTGTCTCGATCTGAGACAATGCTTCTGGGTAAACCGTGAAGTCTTACAACTTCTCTGAAAAACATATTTGCAACATGTATTGCATCACTGGTCTTCTAGCATGGGATGAAATGTTCCATCTTTGAAAACCTGTCCACCACCACAAATATGGAATCGAATCCCCTTCGTGTTCTTGGCAATCCCAACATGAAATCCATGCTTATCGCATCTGAAGGCCTCTCTGGTACTGGAAATGGTTGATACAATCCAATGTTCTGTCTTTTCCCCTATGCATGTTGGCAGATTCTACATCTGTTCACAAATTTTATCACCTTTGTTCTCATACCTAGCCAATAGTATGAACTTCTCAACTATGCAAATGTTTTATCATGGCCAAAATGTCTATCCAATCCTCCACTATGATTCTCCTTCAGAAGGTTTTCTCTCATTGAGCATCTTGGTATGCACAATTGATTTCCTCTGAAAAACAATCCTTCCTGAACCATATACTTTGTCCACTGACTTCTATCTCTCAGTACAGGGCTTGTACATGCTTCATAAGCCTCCTTGAAATCTGCATCATCAAAATACATATCCTTAAGGTGTTCAAACCCAAAGGTCTCCACCTGGAATTCTTGCGGAATTAAACACCTCCTGCTTAATGCATCAACAACCTTGTTAGCATTTCCACCAACATGTTTTAGGAAAAAAGTAAAATTTTTCATAAATTCAACCCATTTTGCATGCCTCTGGTTCAATTTTTCTTGTCGGGTTATGAATTGTAAAGCTTGGTTATCGTTGTACAAGACAAACTCTTTCGGGACAAGATAATGCCTCCATTTCTTCAACGCTTGAATTATGGCATAGAACTCCTTGTCATATGTGGATTATTTCCTCTTAGTCTCATTCATTTTCTCGCTGAAATAGGCAACAGGTCTATTATCCTGACTCAAAACTGCTCCTATTGCAACTCCACTTGCATCACATCTTACCTGAAATGTCTTCCCAAAGTTCGGCAAGATCAGAATTGGTTGTTCTGTTATCTTCTCCTTCAGTATATTGAAGCTCCTTTCAGCCTCCTCTATCCACTTAAAGGACTTGTGCCGCTTCTTCATTGTATCCATCATTGGTGCACAAATTCCACTGAAGTCTCTAATGAACTTTCTGTAAAAACTTGCTAAACCATGAAAGCTCCTTACCTCGAACATGCTCCTTGGTGACAACCATTCTCTGATCGCTTTCACCTTATCTAGATCCATCTTCAAGTCATTCAAATATATCACAAAACCCAAGTAAATGAGCTCTGTCTTCATAAAAGAGGATTTCTTCAAATTGATCAACAACTTCTCCTACTATAGCCTCCTCATTACTAGTGTTAGGTGTCTCAAATGCTCCTTTTTAGTCCCACTAAATACCAGTATATCGTCCAAATATACAACCACGAACTTTCCAATGAAATCTTTCAGAATTTCATTCATCATCCTCATAAAAGTGCTTGGGGCATTTGTTAAGACAAATGGCATAACCAGCCACTCATACAGGCCTTCATTCATTTTAAAGGTTGTTTTTCATTCATCACCCTCTCTCATCCTGATCTGGTGATATCCACTTTTCATATCTATCTTAGAAAACAAATTTTCTCCACTTAAGCAATCCATTAAGTCATCCATTCTTGGTAAAGGAAATTTGTACCTGATGGTGATCTTGTTGATGGCTCTCGAGTCTATACACATTCTCCAGCCTCCATCTTTCTTTGGGCTTAACACAATTGGTATTGTGCATGGGCTCAAACTTTCTCTGACCAAACCCTTATCCAACAACTCCTGGACTTGGTTTCTCACCTCCTTATTCTCTCGAGGTGTTAATTTGTACGCTACCTTGTTTGGAAGGTTTGCTCCTGATATCAAGTTGATATGATGACTAATACTCCTGATGGGCGGCAATGAGTTTGGCAGCTCATCCACCACTATATAAACAAAATTATCCAGCAGTTCCTGAACTTATTAAGGTAAATCGTCCATTGATGTACTCATGAGGATGACTTTGGGCTTCCTCACAACAATGAACTATATCTCTTGTTCTATCTTGACTTCTTTTAGGAGTTCCTTCCCACTCATGAGAAGTATGCTTGTGCTGGCTTCCTCTTTCGCTTTCTTCTCCTCCATCGACAACAACATACGTGTTCTACCATTCTTCTCCAATGTGTATGTATTCTTCCTTCCATCGTGAATGACATTTCTGTCAAACTGCCATGGTCTTCCCAACAAAATGTGGCATACGTCCATGGGAATTACATCACATGTGATTTCATCTTTATATCCTCCTATTTTAATTTCAACCAGGCATTGTTTAGTGATCATTACCTAGTGTCCCTTTTACATCCATGAGACCTTGTATGGCCATGGATGTGCAGTTGTCTTCAGCTCCAATTTATCCACCATTTCCATGGATACTAAGTTGTCGGTACTCCCACTGTCAATGATCACCTTGTAGACTCTATCCTTGGTCTTGCAAGCTGTCTTGAAGAGATTATTCCTCTGCATTGGCTTCTCAATTTTATCCTTTGGTTTTAGGATAACTTTTCTCAACATCAGGGATGCCCCATCCTCTGCTCCTTCTGCTTCAACATATCTTCGTTGTGCTTCTAAAATGTGAGCTTCTCCTCCTTCCTTCTTCTTCTTGGGACATTACCAAGACATGTGCCCTATCTTTCCACAGTTATAGCACCTTACTCCTCCTCTGCCTCTTCCTCTAGAAGAGTTTCTTCCACCGTTTTGTCTTCCTCGTGAGCTTCCTCCTCATTCTGAGTGATTTTGTGGTTTCTCAGCCTCGTCCCTAGACTGATTTGTTCTATCATGGTTAAATCCATTGATTTTTATTGGGATCGAGCTTTTACCTCTTCCTCGCTGGTTCTATTTTCTGGCCAACTTCTCCTCTGCCTTCAACGCAAACTGATAAGCATCTTCCACGGTCCTCACTGACATCATTCTCATCTCGTCCTGGACTTCATACCTCAAGCCATTTACATACCTGCCGACTCTTTCTTCATCTCTCTCCCTTTGTCCAGTTCTGATGTTCATCCTGTAGAACTCCTCGGTGTACTCCTTGACTCTCATTCCTTTCTGTCTCAGATTCTGTAGCTTCCTAAAAATATTGATCTGGTAGTCCTTGGGTATGAACTTAGACTTCATCTTGGTTACCATTGTGTCACAACTCTTTATCCTCTATTTTCCCTTACTTCTCCTCTCAGCCTGCATTTCGTCCCACCATAGTGTTGCATGCCCTTTTAGCCTCGTGACTACATGTTTCACCTTCTTCTCTTCATTGACATCTTCATAGTCGAAGTGATTGTCCATGGACCTTATCCAGTCCAAAAGTTCTTCAGCATCTAGATTTCCCTCATACATGGGGACTTCCATCTTAGCTCTGCCTCCCAATCTGGCGACTTCTCTCAACAACCGTTCTTCTGTAGCATCCTCTCCTGCAAATTCTTCAGCCTCAAACTCTTCACTTTATGCATCGCTGACATCCCCAATGTTAGGTTCTCTTCTCTGTGCTTCTTCCATTGCTTCCATTCGGGCATGAAACTCTCGCATCTCCCTTTCTACAACACGGTTGGCTAAAGGCGACTCTCATCTTATTGGCGGCATTGTGTCAACTATCTGTCGCACATGGAGTACAACTATGAATCCTCTATCTCCTTCTTTTCCTCCTTCTTCACCTAAAGTCTACAGAAAAAAAATGGGCTCTGATACCACTTGATGCGGACCCCTATCCCCCCTAAGGGTTGCATGACCTCCCGGTCAACATCTTCGGATTCTGGAGCTGAAGTGGCTCTTCTGGTTCCGAACTGGAATCCTTCGGACGAATACACAGGTCCCTTACGAATGCTTAGTTGGCCTTTTCGTGCACCAAGAGTGAGCTCCCACATCGCATGACCAAGGGCTGTGACCAAGTATCAAGTTGAAAAGGGGATTATCGAGGACCAAGACTTCACGAGTCAAGTGTCCTGTCTTTTGGTCTCTCGAATCCCAGGTAGCCGAAATGCCGAAATGGCCTGGGGCTCGCTTCTTAGGGATTTCACATTTCGCGAAATATGGATGCAAGGGATATCCTTTCTCCTTAGCGTCTCTGGTCAACGAAAAGATGAAATGACCCTACGCCTACCCCTTTTCAGTATTTTTCATATTGCAAAATCAAGATGCAAGGAGTGTCCCTTCTCCCTGGAGTTTCCGGTCGCCGAAAAGATGAAATGACCTGGTGCCTATTCCCTTTTGGGATTTCCTGTTTCGTGAAACCAAGATGCAAGAAGATGTCTCTGCTCCTTAGATTCCCCGACAACCAAAAGGCTGAAATGCCAAAAATCAAAGCGTTGAAATCTCTGGTGTCTGTCAATTTTGGGATTTCGCTTTTCGCAAAATCAAGATACAAGGAGCATCACTGCTCCTTGAAGTCTCTCGTCACCAAAAATCCGAAATGTTTGATGTTCGATCGATGGCTCACAATAGTTCTTGTGATCAACGACTCATGTTGAATCAGGATTTCACTATTTCACGATTCGGGGTTCTGGGGAACAAAACCTCCATATTTCCAACTCCCGATGCATGAAGTCCCGAAATGAACGTCGAGAAACTCTCACTGTTAACCTCCTCACAACTCCACCTGATCCAACGACCCGCGGGGTTTCGGTGTTCCTCCTCGAGTGTTCTCCATCGTCCATTCGGATCTCTGAACTCTCCTCCTAGATCTATGCAGGGTTAAAGCATGCGCTTCTCTTTTTCGATCGAATGGTCTGCGGAAATTTCCATCACGATCCAACGCTCGACAACGTTCTCCCTTTTGAGCTTTTACTCAATTTCGACTTAGAATATTTTTAAGTCCGCGAAGAGTCGGTCTTCGATTCTTCCAGGGAATGGATTCCTGGACTTCAAAAACACTTCCAAGGTGTTATCCCTCCTGATCTCTATCTGGTTCAGACATCGATAACTCAGCTTCACGGTGTTTTCTCCTTGGCTTGATGCAAACCTTGCAGAGCTCCCAGTGAAGAGAAAAACAATTCCACAATGTTTCCCTCTGGCTCAATGCACACCTTTCAAAGCTGTTAATGAAGAGAAACAATCGAAACTGGAAACAACTCACAGTTCCATTCACTTGCTTACAAAACATAACATAATAAGAAAATACACACAACCCAAGCACAACACATTTGGATCAATTTTCTATTCTGCTCTATTCATAAGTGCCCACTGGCTATTAAATACATACAAAATACAGTAGCTCAAGAAACTAAGATTTTCTGCTCACTCGCAATTCTCTTATAGATGACTTCTCTGTATTATAGCTCTCTCCTCTCTTCCTACCTTACTGTCGCTAACTGGGATTACAACTTTTACATAACTCAAAATGTTCCTAGGTTTTTTCCTGCTACTTGCCTACTCTAAACCTTATCCTATGCTATCTTAGATGAGTCGTTTTCCAGAGCCATAGTGGAAGCTTCTGCTCTGTTTACAAATTCAAAAACATGCTTCAAAGGGAAAGATCCGACATCGGTTCAGGCATGTCTCCGAAGGTGAATTCAGTGTTGAGTGGAGGAAGATCCCAAAATCAGTTGAAATACCATGTTGAAGTTCCGCGAGAACTCTCACGTGTTTGGTGGTCCCACCTCTGCGTGCTTGCCAACGATGCTCATGCATCAATGTTCATCACATTGCGACATTAGAAAATATTCATTTCATTGCAATGTAGGGTTATGTTTGTCACATTTTGACGATGGGTTATTCACATTACATTGTGAGAAGGTGTTATATTCATCACATTGCGACGTTTAAAAATCTTTGGCACATTGGGCAATGACATGTCTAGATTCATCACATTACGATGACAAGGTTATGTTATTCAGATTGCGACATCCATATATGTTTGTCACATTATGACATCATTATGTTTATCAGATTACGACATCCATTTTTGTTCGTCACACTGCGATGCAAGGGATATGTTCATCACATTGTGACGTCTGTATATTTTTGTCACGTTGTGACATTACTATATTTGCGATGACATGAATATGTTCAACACAATGCCATGACACAACTATCTTCATCAGATTGTAACAAGGTTAGGTTCATGACATTGCAATGTGTGTATATGTTCATCACATATTGGCGTTACTACATTAGACATATTCTGATATCCATTTATGTTTGTCCCATTGCGACGACAGGGCTATGTTCATTACATTGCGATGTGTGTATATGTTTGTCACATTAGGACATTACTATGTTTGCAATGACATATATATGTTCATCACATTGCAATGAAAGGGATATGTTCATCAAATTATGACAACAAGGCTATGTTCATCACATTTCAATGTCAAGATATTTTCATCACATTTTGACATTACTATGTTTGTCACGTCACGACATCCTTTTTTTCATCACATTACGATGAGAGTGATATGTCCATCACATTGCAACGTCTGTATATGTTTGTCACATTATGAAATTACTATGTTTGTGATGTTAGGCTAATGCTCGTCACATTACGATGACAAGGATATATTCATCACATTGCAATGACAAGGTTATAATCGTCACATTATGATGTCTGTAATGTTCGTCACATTTCAACGTTACTATTTTCATCGCATTACTATGGGGCTATTTTGTTAAATTGTCATGATAGGGCAATGCTTGTTGCATTGGGTCGTTCTCATATGTTCATCACACTTCGACGTTAGGAAATGTTTGACACATTACGACATCAAGACCATGTTTATTATGGTTAACCATGTTGGACCATGTTTATTGTGGTTAGCCATGGTTTATTGTAGCATTGTAATGTTGATAAGGTTTTATTCGTTAGATTGTGGCATCAAGTTTTGTTCGTCACATCACATCATAAGGTTATGGTCATCACATTGCAACATAGTGTTTTTTCTTATCACACTACGACATTAGAATAGGTTTATCACATTTTGATACTCGGTTAGGTTTGTCACATTGCAACGTCAAGGAATTGTCATATCATTGCAATGTTGGGCTATGTTTGTCACATTGCGACATTAGGTTGTTTATGTCACATTGGGACAATGGGTTATGTTTGTCATATTGCGAAATTTACAAATTTTTCTCACATTATGACATTAGGATATTTGTGACACATTGCAACTAGGAGTCATATGTTTGTCATATTGCAACATTTCAAAATGTTTCACACATTATGATGTTAGGATATTTGTTTCACATCACATTGTGACAATAGTAAATTTTCGTCACTTTGTGACGCATAAGCTATGTTTGTTACATTCTGGAAATAGGGCGAGGTTCATAACCTTTTTATGTTACTATGTTTGTCAAAATGTGACAATGACGACGAAGCTATGATGGGGATATGTTCATCACATTGCAACAGTAGGACTATGATGGTCACATTGCAACAGTAGGACTATGATGGTCACATTGCAACAATACTATGTTACTCATATTGCAACTTTGACTTTACTTTTCATATTACAACATTGGGTTATGTTTGTCACATGAAAAGGTTGGTTCATGTTCCATAGATTATGGAAAGAAAGTTTTCTCCATGTTTTTGAAGAAAATATAACAAAGTGTTTCATTTGTCACAAATATAGGAACTTTGAACTCATGTGATGTATTACATAGAAAGAAACTTACAATCATACTTGTTCTAAAGACATTGATAAAAATTCATCTTCAACTTTATAGATGATGATTTTTAGTTGTTCTAAATAAGTCTCCCACCCATACAAAACTTTCATTAAATTCTACATAGACACACACATATAAAACTTTTATTAAAACCCCTATACTAAAAAGAATAAATTCCACAAGCTCATTAAACCATATTTTCTAATCATTAAAATAAATGGATGTCTTATAACACCCTTTGTATAATATAACTAATTATGTATGTTCATAATAACTAATAGTATAGTTAATTATTATTATTATTTAATAATCATTAATTATTAATGTATCATATATAATAACAAAAAAGTACTAATAATACTTTATTAATAATATTTGTAATGTCTATAATTTTTACTATTAATAAAGTATTAATAAATTTAATAAAGTATTGATATTTATTAATGATTATTAATAAAGTAGTATTAATAATATTAATATTTATTATTTTTATTAACTAATAATAATAATTAAATCCCCTTTTATATTAATAATAACTATATTAATCATCTTTAATAATTTTAACAATCCTAACAACACTAACCCTAATAACCCAAACTCAAACCCTAATAACCATTCACCTTAATATATTATTAATACATTATTGCTAACATAATTAAGCATTAATATTAATTAATAATTACTATGTAAAGGACATGTGTGTACTAATCCTAATAACCCAAAAGCTATAACCATTAACCTTTATATATTATTAATATAGTATTGCTAATATGATCAAGTATTAATATTAATTAATAATCATTATATAAAGGACATGTGCACTCTTAAAAGAACTCTTTATAATATAATTAATTACTCATATTAATAATAACCAATAATAAAGTTAATTTTATTATTATTATTACTTAATATTTATAAATGTATTATGTTTAATAACAATAAAATACTAATAATATGTTATTGATAAAATTATTAATGAATATAATTATGACAATTTAATGTTATTACTACTTTACTAATAAATTTAATAAAGTATTATTATATGTTAATATTGTGATTAATAAATTATTATTAATAATATTAATAAGCCTAACCCTAACATAAATTAATAATTTTTCATTATTTTTGGAAAATAACCAATAAAAACACAAATCATAATTCTTATGCTTAGTAGCCGCACATATTGGAGAAAAATTTCTCTTGTTATACATACATTGTCTATTTTGGATTTAATTTTGACTTATCAATAAAAGAGAGAAATTGGGTAGTAGGAACGGAGCTTGTCGAGGAACCTAGTAGGCATATGCAACGTTCTGACTTGTCTGTGTGTCCAAATCATTGAGAATTGGAGAACCCAGGTTTTTCAATCACTCTTATTGTGCTTATATTTAAAAGTCCAAGATAAGTCAATTCCCAGAAGAGATTGGCGTTGCTGACAACCAAACTCGTAGAAAATATCAATTGGCAGGTGGCAGTAAAATGACACCAGGCAAAGAGAAGGGATCTCCATTTCCTCCAAACAAAGGATAAGAAAAGGTCTTTGGTCACCAGAAGAAGACAAGAAATTCATGCCTGTGGAAACCCTAAAATACCATCCGACCTGCATTGTTGGCCACCTAAATCACCGTTTGCTAGTTCCTGACAATCGAATTAACACATGCCAAGCTATGAGAAAATTCAATACTTATCTATCTAGAAAGGAGACACACACCAACACTTGATCTATGCATAGCCTAGCGTGTTAACTCATAAGAGAGAAGGATGCTCTACGCACATATTGAATAATATTGGCGTGAAGAGAAAATTCCTTCTATCGGTTGGTTGGGTGAGATCGATAAATACGACATAGAAGGAAACATAGCTCATTTGAGGATGCTGAAACGGTTCAAGATAAGTGACTATCCATTATCTCAACTGCACGAGATTATCCTAACAATAGAGAAATTATAAATTAATATTGAACAGTAAAAAAGGTTTTAGATTGTACACAAACAATGTTTATGTTGGCGAACGAATCACAAGCTATATCTGTATGATAAATTTGATGTCTCGATCTAAATCTAATATGATACTACTAGATTGTCAAAAGAAAATTATGAATTTAAAGTGCCAAAACTCTTAGAACAGTGAAAATCCCATCCTTCTTCAACAACCCACCTGGTCTCATCTTCAAAGAAAAGCTTTCTTATCATAGATTTCTAGAACTCGCATGCTGCATGTGGTTCCACTATGCAGATAATTACTTTTCCAGCCATGAGTTTATATAATATATTATCTTTAACAGTTTTTTTTTTTTTTAAATTGAAATGATTGATATATTAAATATATAACTAAACAGGGATCTGATGGCTTAAAACAAAGGTATGAGGTATGGAGTGAAAATTATCCTCAACAGTTTAAAAAAAAAAAATGAAATGATTATATAATAAATATATAACTAAACATAATACAGGTTTGATCAGAATATCTATCCATCAAAATAATCCAAATATAGAACATAATCCATTGAAGGCTCTGCATATGAGTCAACGGGGTCCGCTGCTTCTGGATCCGACTATACCATTGCCTCTGTAACAGGCCAAATAGATGGTAGTGAAAGGTACGTCATTGATGATGGTGGTCATATAGATGGTACATTACACAAACCCTGCAAAGTTACATTACATATAAGAATTAACAAACACTATTTAGAATTAATAACTAAAAATTAAAAATTGTAAACCCTAATTATAAATTTTAGATACTTTATCATTGTCCGCTCAAACTTGAAATGGGAGTGCAACCTTCATGCCTTCATGAGAGTGCAACCTGCATGATAATGAATAAAAATATTAGCATGTATGGAGATAGATTTAAAACAGATTATGTGAAATGCCAAGAATTAAAACTTAACAACACGAGACCAGAAATGAAAATGTTTGAGGCACAATTAAAACCTTACTCCTCTTAGCCTTCTTGCACTCAATGTGGCATCACAATTCACATGCATTAAAAAAACGCTTGCCCTAATATGATACACGGATCCGTGACAATGGAGATGAGGTCCCAATATAATACATTGTAAGGTCCATCCAAAAAGAGCCTTATAAAACATAAATTTAAATATAGAAATGCTATCATAATTTTTTTGAAGTTCATTATTCACCATAATAAACATAATACAATTCATCATAATAACAATGTTCAATATAATTAAAAATGAGAAGCATGATAATAAACAACATGATCTGCATGAATATTATGAACAATATATCAATAATGAACACAACATATTAATGATAATAAATACCTCAAACTTTCTAAAGCTCTGCCCAAAACTGACTAACCTCCCAACCAACTAGGAACAACCTATCTGGCTCCCTAGCTCCATGATTCCTAACGGTTTCTGGCCCCTGAACCCAAAATTCATAGTAACAGGTGCCCCCTGTGAAAGTTCTCAATTCTGTAAGCACAAAACAATTGTATAACAAATACATAGTCTCCACTGCCTCCTCCCTTCTCCTTCCTTTAATATGAAAATATTACTCCAAAACAAAGAAGACAACCCTTCCTGAGTGTTCCCCCTTGCCTTATCCTCCTTTCCTCATTATTCACCGCCTTATCCCCCCATTAAGTCTCAACCACCTTATCCCCCATTAAGTCTCAACCACCTTATCCCCCCCTCCATAAATGGGTCCATCTACCAATACAATTGTATTATTAACTATGTCTTCATAATAAAAATTAATAATTCATTAAACTAATATTAATTAAACAAATATTTAATCATGATAATTAATTAATTAATTAGGGTTGTTACATACACCCGCCCTTCAAGAAACTTCATCCTGAAGTTTAAGTAATTTATAATACAAGGAAAATGACACATGGTTCACACATTCATATCCAATAAAAAATATTATCAGTAAGTAAGCCAAAGAAAACTCATATATATTAGTGTACATGTGCAAGAAATGTATGCATAGCTAGCACATACAAGTCTAGTGCATGTACTAATAATAATAATTGTCACCTCTATAGTAATTTTTGTATGCATCCAATCCAATCGATGAGACTATTCATGTTATAAAAGACAATAAACCAATCAAATGTTTGTGAAATCTCTTAATTACAATAATCTAGCTCAACAAGGTTTATTTAGACAATTGTAGTTTAGTTAAGTAATTATGAATATACATATATACACATTTTCCTTTTAGAAGGAAAAACAATAAATTCCACCATAAGGCAAATATTCATATGCTCTCAATTATTTCTAATTATGCTTCCTCCCTAACTTACTTCCATCTTCCATTCATATCCTTCTTCTGTTGGAAAATCTTGGAGCGTCAACTATATTGACCTAACTCCAAATAGAACCCGTAAGCGGAAGTGTCACTATCTTGACCAAGCTTCTCCAGCAGGGAACTCACAATCATCATCACACATCTAGGGGAGAATGAGCTAACACTGTCCTCCCATGACTCCAAGTTTCATAGGATACACGGTGGGAAATGCCTCCACCCCTCTTAATAGGACTAGGGTCCACACCCTACAATGTAATATACAGTGGCACCGTGTTGCTGGGAATTTTGTCATCGTTTATTCAGTTTTTGGGCAGTCTCACCACCTGAAAACCCGCACTGGCCCATATATCATAACAATGCATTTGTACCAATATAATTTCACATACAAAGATTCATACCATATTGTTTCTCGGTTGGTGGTCATGACATCCACTTTTATTACCATTATCCCTTGGCTATTTCATAGCCCATTGACCTACAAATTAGTCTATAACACAAACTCATACATATCTATGCATTATCATAATGTAAATGCATTCCACCATAATCTCAATTCGGTATCCATGTACCAACAACTTTAATGTCAAAATTTCCAAGTTAGAAATAGATCTCATAATATCCCCATAATTCAATTAACGTTACCCGTTCATAGAATTTTCATTTACATAATAGATTGCATCATATCCACTATCATTCACATAACGTTAAACATTCATAGATTTCACATTCACATAATAGATTGCATCATATCCATCATCATTCAAGTGACATTTAAACATTTATAGAATTAGCAATCACATAGTAGGTCGCGTCATATTCAACATCATTCAAATAACATTTAAACATTCATAGAATTTACATTCACATAGTAGATCACATCATATCCATCATTATTCAAGTAACGTTTCAACATTCATAAAGGTTCATACGTCTTAAAAGTTCAAGTGTATCATTAATAGTTTCACGGTGAATAGAAAATAAAGGTGATTAGGCCTCAGGTAATCCTAGCGGTCTAAGTCAAAAGGTGGTGTTACATACACCCAACCTTCAAGAAACATATTCTTGAGGTGGTAAAAAACGTGAGGGATAATCTCGTCGTAATGTCTCGGCATCCTCCCAAGTAGCAGATCTTGGACTATACTTGTCCCAATGGACCTTAACTTGGTCTACCAGATGGTTCATGAGCTGTCGGACTCTACAGTCCAATATGCGTAACAGTTCTACTGTGAGGGTTCCCGCGTCCGATACTTGCAATTACTTCCAATTTAGTTTATGTGATTCGTCAGCAACATAATGATGTAGAACATATACATGAAAAACATTATGAGTTTTATGCAAGTGGGGTGGCCATATGAGACGATAGGCAATGGGTCCAATTTTCTCGATTTTGAATGGTCCTATAAATCAAGGTGACAACTTTGTCCCCTTCCCGAACTGAATGGTACTCTTATTAGGCTTGATATGAATGAAAACTTGATCTCCCACTTTATAACTTTGTTCAGTCCTATGTGAATCAACAAAACTTTTATGTCTATCTTGTGCTTCCTTTAGTCTTTGCCTAATCTGTATCACCTATTCCTCCATATCTTGAATCAATTCTGGCCCAACTGTTACTTGGTCTTCTAATCTTTCTCAACTCAATGGTGTTCTGCATGGCCTTCCATACAGAGCTTCGTAGGGTGGCATTCCGATGGAGCTATGAAAATTGTTATTGTAGGCGAATTCTACCAAAGGTAGGTACTTCTCCTAATGGGTTTGATTATACATGACATACATCCTAAGCATGTCTTCCATAACTTTATTTACTCTCTTAGTTTTCCCATCTATTTCCGGATGATAAGTTATGGTTAAGTTCAACTGCGTCCCCAACGCTGACTGCAAACTTGTCCAAAACCTAGAAGTGAATTTGGAGTCCCTATCTGAAATGATCTTCTTGGGTATTTAGTGTAAAAAGATGACCTCACTTACAAACACGCGTGCCACATCAGTGACATCGTAAGTGTCTCTAACCGGAATAAAATGAGCACTCTTGTTCAACTTATCAACTATGACAAGAATGGCATTGTTTCTATGAGATGTGAGCGGCAACCCCACAACAAAATCGATATAAATGAATTCCCACTTGGACATAGGAACATTATGTGGTTGTAGGAGACCTATCGGGTGATGGTGGTCAACTTTCACTTATTGACACTCTAGGCACTTGTCGACGAAATGGACTACATCGCGCTTCATGCCTACCCAGAAGAAGATCTTCCTCATGTCTGCGTACATTTTCTTCACACCCGGATGCACACAATAAATTTCTCTATGGGATTCCTTCAGTATGATGCTTCGAATATCCCCACCTTTGAGGATGTACATCTTTCCTCGATATCTTAATAGTTCGTCTTCTTCTAGGCTATATCCTTCATATTTTGGATCTAAATGCCTCTCACTCTGGAGGTTTGAAGTAACCTTTAAATAAAAACTATCTCAAAGGAGTTGCATCAACACACATTCCCTCAGATTGACTTTTAAGGGTACCAAAGAGAAGACATGTGGTCTCCTACTGAAGGCATCCACGATCACATTTTATTTTCCCTTGATGTATGAAATACCAAAATTGTACTTACTCATAAACTCACTCCATCGCCTATGATTGGCATTAAGATCCCTTTGAGTGAAGATATGTTTTAAACTTTCATGGTCCGTTTTGAGCTCAAATTTTTGCCCCACTAGATAGTGCCTCCAAAGTTTCATAGCTAGCATTACAGCTGCCAACTCTAAATCATGAGTAGCATAAATCTCCTCGTGTTTCTTCAACTTCCTTGATGCATAAGCTATCACTTCTCCATCCTGCATTAGCGCGGCCCCCAACCCTTTCTTCGAGGCATCCGTGCACACTGTGAAATCATTTTCTATATCCGACACTCGTAGAATTGGTGCACTAGTTAGTAACCTCTTAAGCTCAATGAATGCACTATCACATTCTTCTATCCATTCATACCTGACCCCCTTGCGCTGTAAAGTGGTGATGGGTTTCGCTATTTTAGAGAACCCTTCTACAAATCTCCGATAATAACCTGCTAGCCCCATGAAGCTTCTTACCTCATGAGCATTTTTCGGCATTGGCCATTCCATAATGGTCTTTACCTTTTTTGGGTCTACAGAGATTCCTTCACCGAAAATGATATGACCTAAATAGTGAATTTCTTTTTGGAAGAAGGAACACTTCGACAACTTCCCATACAATTTTTTCTCTCTAAGGCATGACAACACCACTCACAAGTGTTCCTCGTGTTCTCTTTCGTTCTTGGAATAGATGAGGATATCATCTAGAAAGACCTATACAAAGCGATCTAACTATTTCCGGAATACACCCTTCATGAGGCTCATGAATATTGTTGGCATATTGGTCAAACCGCAAGGTACTATAACGAACTCGTAATGCCCAAACCAAATTCGAAAGACAGTTTTAGGAATATCGCCTTCCTTAATCCTTAACTAGTGATACCCTGATCGCAAATCAATTTTTGATAATATCGTTGATCCTTTCATTTGATCAAAGAGATCATCTATCTGTGGCATTGGGTACCTATTTTTTTTTTCACTGTAGCACGGTTCAAGTCCCTGTAATCTATACACATTCGTAAGGAACCATCATTCTATCTTTCTTACCTGGCTAGTTGTGCTAGCATTGTGGTATCCTCACCCCTTACCCTAACTAGCTTTCTTCTTTAGGTGTATAACCCTTCCAGGTCATAGAGCCCTCTTTATTAAATATATTTTAAACAATTAATATAAAGATAAATAATTAATATAACATA
>SNQJ01S0037862.1:122593-138865 GCA_010110895.2 Picea sitchensis
AGGGGGATCGACTGTTAGCGTAACGTTACGCTACCAGATTTGTGACTTGACTGATTACTTGTGGGGAGTTGGGATTTCCCAGCTCGGATAGGAGTGGTAGCTCGGCCTTGCAAGGCGAGCTGGGAGCTAGACGTACCATCTGGATAGTATGTGGCTCCTTTGCAACTCGGGGGGCTAAGGGGGAAGCAGAGTACCCCTAGCGTTGGATGGGAAGTACTAGTGAGGTCTCGGTGGTCGACGAGCCGGAGCGGCACAGAGCTCAAGTGCGGGATAGCGTCTTTGGGTTATTTGTTGTCGGTCACAAGTACGCAAGTGCGTTTGTTTGTTTAAGAATAAAAGAAAAATTGTTTAAAGTTGTATACGAATCCTTATGATGATGATTGATGTGTTGAATTTTGGATCATTCCGTTTCCTTGTTGTTGTTTTATGCGCCTAGACTGTTATAACCCCACAATCCTTTCAATGAGTTATCCTTGGCTCTAGCATTCTCTTACTATTGGCTACAATTTCTTATTGGTGTTCCTTAGGCATTTATAAATTACGGTGGGCGTTTATATCTGACTGTGAGCATTTTGTTTTAATGTGGGCGATTATATCTGACTGTGGGCATTTTTATATATGGCTATGGGCGTTTTGTAATAATGGGGACGTTTATATATTACTGTGGGCATTTTGTATTGTTGTAGGCGTTTATAAATTATGGTGGGCATTTTTATATATGACTGTGGGCGTTTTGTTTTAATGTGGGAATTTATATGTGACAGTGGGAATTTATATCTGACTGGGGGCATTTTTAAATATCGCTATGAGTGTATTGGCATTCCGTTTTCGTAAAATTTCGTTCTGAGAATTTGTTCTGGCAATGAGTGTATTGGCATTTTTGTTTTGTAAAATTTGTTCTGAGAATTCGTTCTACCAATGAGTGTATTGGCATTTTGTTTTTGTAAAATTTAGTTCTGAGAATTCGTTCTGGCAATGAGTGTACTGGCATTTTCGTTTTGTAAAATTTGTTCGGAGAATTCATTCTGGAAATGAGTGTATTGGCATTATGTTTTTGTAAAATTTAGTTCTGAGAATTCGTTCTCGCAATGAGTGTATTGGCATTTTCATTTTGTAAAATTTGTTCTGAGAATTCATTCTGGCAATGAGTGTATTGGCATTCCGTTTTTGTAAACTTTAGTTCTGAGAATTCGTTCTAGCAATGAGTGTATTGGCATTTTCGTTTTTTAAAATTTGTTTTGAGAATTTGTTCTGGCAATGAGTGTATTGGCATTTCCGTTTTTGTAAAATTTAGTTCCGAGAATTTGTTTTGGCAATGAGTGTATTGGCATTTTCGTTTTGTAAAATTAGTTCTGAGAATTCATTCTAGCAATGAGTGTATTGGCATTTCGTTTTTGTAAAATTTAGTTCTGAGAATTTGTTCTGGCAATGAGTGTATTGGCATTTTCGTTTTGTAAAATTTGTTCTCAGAATTCGTTCTGGCAATGAGTGTATTGGCATTTCCGTTTTTGTAAAATTGGTTCAGAGAATTTGTTCTGCAATGGGTGTCGGGCATTTTCGTTTGTATTGTTATGTAAATTCGTCTCTGGCAACCTCCGTCCCTGGCAAACAAAGTTATCCCTCCTTAAACTGTCATTGATTTCTGGATTGTCTTATAACATATGCACAACGATTTATCTAATTTCTGGATTGTCTCTTAATTATAGGCACAATGTTTCATCCTTATTTTCTGGATTGTTTCTAATTGTATGCATCGGTGTACCCGCAAGGATTTTAAATAACTTTTACTTGAAAACAATCCCATCCTTATGGTGACACCATTTTCTTTTGATTATGCATTAACATCGTTTCAACTCCTTCATATAGGGTAAATTCTCAGCTTTATATTTTGGTTTACGGTGACAACTATCCTTTGTTAATCTTGCTGCTTCCTTTTACCTTTATCCCTTTTGGATATTTATAGGTGTAGTAAAACTTTTATTCCTTTCCTCAACCCTCAATTATTTATTAATACCAAAGATAGGCCGATAAGATATCCACTGTCTTGTATGTTTTCACCCTCTTTCTCTATAAATTTTATTTGGATAGATCTTAATATCGGTATTCCACCGTTATCTTTTATTTTAACTTTTAATTTATTCTAGCATGTTATATGGGGCATCGAAAATGCACATGATCTCTCATATTGTAGAGTTTCATTATTATTGGATGAAGGATATGAATATTGTAGAACCTTTTTAGATATCTTCACATGATTATGAAATGGTTTAAGTTTTTAAAAAGGATTATTATTTTTAAATTGGTGAAGCCCATAGCACAGATATATAATACATAGCTCATAAAAGTACTAAACACAGTCAACAAAGTTAATTATGCCTGGTCACTATCAACGCAAAGCTGGCTGCTCAAGGCGACTATCGTCTAATTAGGACTTCCACTCAAAAACCTACAACTATTTTCTAGCTAAGAGTTTCCAGCTATAAATGTTCTCTCCGTAAACATACATAGTTAATGCTAAATGGTAAAATTTAGAGTTGTATTATTGAATGGATAATCTAATTACGAAAATGATGTTAACGTTAATTAGTTCTTATTTGTATTTCGATTATTAAGACTGTTGAATTAGATGACTATTATATTGATATTGATTAAATAGATAATGTTGAATGGTAAAATTAAAGTTGTATTATTGATCAATTTAGAACGGTTATTTTAGATATGAAAATGATGTTGATGTTAATGGTTCATTTAATTGTAACATTCTTGCAATATGAAAAATGCTATGTTAGCATTTGATAACTTATGAAATGTCAGATCCTTGTTGTTTTATTTACAATATTATTATAATGTAACGTCATTGTAATTTATGGTTGAAACATGTAAATGTAATGTCCTTGCAATAAAAAAAGGGCTATGTTAGCATGGATAACATATGAAATGTAAGATCATTGTTATTTTTATTTACAATGTTATTGTAGTATAAAAAGTAATGATATGGTTAATTTATCGTAAGGTTAATTTACTTTTATTATTAGTGACAACATGTAAAAGGTAAGGTCCTTGAAACTAAGTACAATAAATTATTATGACTTAGTAAAGGGGGAATTTGCAATTAATTATATGTACTTATTTTTAAGGTTGGGTTGGTAACTTGTCGACTAATTGAAATTAAACCTAAGTGATTGATCTGTACTTGAAGCCATTTGAGTCGTAGGTAATGTTGAGTCTTAACTAATGGTAGATTATTGTCGGTGTCCTTCTGACTTACGCCTTCCGTAGAGGACGTGGTCGTTCGTTAACCTTTATTGTACTTGGTTGTAAACAATTTATTGCTTGGTCTACTTGTGTTAGGCGGGATGTAGGCACCTCCATGTTCCTCAGAAAAGTCGCCAGCCCTGAGACCTTAAATGGTTAAAATCGATGGGAACCTGGGCTTGAGCTTTTCTTATGTGTCTTGGAGGTCCTAACCATTGCAGGGTAGGATGGGTGGGTAGTCAGTCTTAATTATAGTCGATTGATTGTCATTTATTGCATGCAGAAACTTGATGTGCGTCTTAGATATTTATGTTAATATCACAGTTGCATGCATCATGATGCGTCGTCAAGTGGTGGTGTAGAGTATAATGTCTTGTTACCCTTGTACACACGCACACACAACAACAACAAAAAAAAATTGCACTTGATATAAGAGGTTTGTCGGTGTAACGAGGAGAATCGTTACATATGGTATCAGAGCGGGTTCGACCTGTGACTTGGGATTGCTACGGATTTTGTTGACATGATTTGATTATACTGTTACTAATCAATTTGATTGTGTGCATGCAGGTAATCATGGTTAGAGGGTGTCGTGGAGGCAGACGATGGGGTGCTAGGGGAGGAGGTGCGACGCCCCCAATAGCATCCACGCCGGAGGGGTCTAACCCCCAGGGAGATGAGCAGGTTCTCGGACAGGAGCAGATAGCAGTTGGCAATGTAGTTTGGATGATGAGATCCTTTCAGCGCATGTCTGAGGCACTGATCAACCGTTTGGACAAAGATGAGGCCAGGGCGCTGGCACCCGCTAAGGTTCCACCGTATGCACTGGCCGTTACTGGTAGCATTCACCGTGAACTCGAGAAGGTCAAATTTCCTGAGTTCTTTGGTGCCCCGGATGGCACAGCCGCCAAGGCATGGTTGGAGAACATGGCGATGTGCTTTTCACTTCGCGATTATACCTCCAACATGAAGGTCCACATGGTGGTATTTCAACTGAAGGGGAGCGCTCTTCTATGGTGGAAGACGCTCCTACAACAGATGAACATGGTCGTCGAAGACGTGTCATGGGAATTGTTCGAGGAATGGTTCCGAGAGAGGTACCTTTCAAAGGAATTCATTGAGCGTCAGCTCAATGAGTTCAACGCCTTATGATAGGGAGGTTGTACGGAGCCCAAGTATGAGTCACGTTTTATGGAGCTTCTCCGGTATGCTCCGCATCTTAACATGGAGAAAATTAAGGTCAACAGCTTTTTGTTTGGCCTTAACGACAGCCTGTGTGTAAAGGTTAGGATTTTGATGCCTCAAACCTTGCACGATGTCGTCCAGAAGGCCCTCACAGCAGAGGAGGAGCTTATTAGTGGGGGTCAGACCAGGACTCCAGCGAGACCAGCAGGGAAGGTTTCATCTGGAACACGACAGCACCAGACACCAGTGAAACATATGTCAGGATATCGTGGCTTCCAGAGGGGATCCACTTTCACCACACCCCGACGACCACCACTTCAGCAACGGACGCCTTATTAGGGACCACAGCATCAGCAACAGCGTCGCCAATAACAACAATAGTTTAGGCTTGTTCAACATAACAGACCAGGGTTCCAGGCTACTGGGCCGTCATCTTCTACTTCGGGTACCAGGACTATTGGGCCGAAGAAGGGGTGTTGGACATGTGGGGAGCCACACTACCAGCGCGACTGTCCTGTGGAGAGGACCAGAGAGTCCAGATCAGCCGGACCCACTACAGTGGGAGATATGGGCAAGACCCATCGGATTCATGCAGCAGTGAATAACTTCCAGGCAGTGCATCAGTCGACTGTGCTCGAGACGACAGGTACTGTTGCTGACCAGACCCTTAGTATTTTGATAGATCTCGGTGCTACCGAGAGTTTCATTTCTGGTGCAATGCTAAAAAGGATTAGGGTAAAGGCAGTCAAACATGACGAGTTTAGATTCGTAGAGATGGCTTTGGGAGCCAAACAGAAGGTTGGAGGAAAGGTTACGGGATGTGCCCTTAACCTTGGAGAGTTTGGCACGAGGGTCAACTTGTACGTCATGATCTTAGGATCTTATGATGTCGTAATTGGTATGAATTGGTTAGAATCGCATCAGGCGATACTCAACTGTAAGACAAAATGGTTGAGCTTGGTCGATGATAAGGGACAGATATGTGTGATTGTAGGATGAAACCAGGGAGTTTCCCTGAGGTTCGTCTCTTCCTTACATCTACAGAAGAGTATGTGCAAGGGGTGTAAGCTTTATGTGATCCTTGCATTAAATGAGAAGGGAGTAGCAGAAGGTCTAGAACACCTTCCAGTGGTGAGAGAGTTTGCGGACGTATTTCTGGAGGAGTTACCTGGGATGCCGCTGGAGAGAGAGTTGGAGTTTACCATAGACCTAAAACCGGGGACTGAATAGATAGCAAGAATGCCTTATTGGATGTCCACCCTGGAGTTACAAGAGTTGAAAATGCAACTGAAGGAGTTGTTGGACCTGGGACTGATACGTCCTAGTGTGTCACTATGGGGTGCACCTGTTATTTTCATTCGAAAGAAGGACGGATCGTGGAGGATTTGCATTGACTACCATCAACTGAACAAGGCTACAATCAACAATCAGTATCCCTTGCCGAGAATTGATGATCTGTTCGATCAAATGAAGGGTGCAACAGTGTTCTCCAAGATTGATTTGCGATCAGGGTATCACCAGTTACAGATCAAGGAGGATGACGTCCCTAAGACCGCCTTTAAGATGAGGTTTGGACACTACAAGTTTATTGTTTTACCGTTTGGACTGACAAACACCCTAGGGGTATTTATGAGTTTGATGAACGGGGTGTTCTGCGAGTACTTGGACAAGTTCGTCCAAGTATTCATTAATGATATTTTGATTTACTCTCGTACGACGGAGGAGCATGGAAAGCACTTGCGCTTGGTACTACAGTGTTTGCGAGAGCACAAAATGTATGGGAAATTGTCCAAATGCTCTTTTTATCAATCGAGGATTCACCACTGAGGGCATGTCATCTCCGGCGAAGGTATCGCCGTGGATCCAACCAAGGTCAAGGATATTATGGAATGCCCTATGCCGACGAATGTTACAGAAGAGCGTAGCTTTATGGGTTTAGCAGGATACTATCAATGGTTTGTCGAGGGATTTTTGAAGATAGCAAATTCGATCACATAATTGCAGAAGAAACACAAGAAGTTTGTTTGGACCGAGAAATGCACGGAAGCATTTCGGAGGCTTAACATGTTGTTGACGATGGTGTCTATACTAAAGGTCCCTAACATGGACACAGACTTCTTGGTATGCACTGACGCATCCAAGGAAGGTTTAGGCGGAGTCTTGATGCAAGACATATGAGTGATTTCTTACATTTTGAGGAAACTGAGAAGGCATGAGGAGAACTATGCGACGCACGGTTTCAAGTTATTAGCCATCGTATACGCCCTGAAGGTTTGGAGACACTACCTTGTTGGACGAAAATTTGAACTAAAGACTGATCATTGTGGACTACAACACATTTTTACGCAAAGCGACCTGAACGCGCGACAATGACGTTGGTTGAAATTGCTTAGCGAATACGACTTTGAGATTTCTTACATAAAAGGAACAGTGAACCGAGTGGCAGATGCTTTGATTCATAGTCCACACATCTTTTCAGTGTTACCTCTTCAGATGAATCTACATGAGAAGATTCTCACTTTATAGCGTGACGATGACTGGTACAAAGAGGTTGAGGGTTTTATTAGATAAAACACCATGATGGTACCACGATATGAGGGATTTTCATTTGATAGAGATGGGTTATTGAGGTTTAAAAGTCGGATTTATGTATCGCTAAACGACGAGTTGAGGATGTTGATCCTGAGCGAGGCTCATAGAGTCGTTTACATGTCTCACCCGGGAGTCACGAAGATGAGGGTAGACCTTAAACCCTTATTCTTCTGGAAGGGAATGAAGGCTGACATAGTCAACCATGTGGCTAGATGTCTAGAGTGTCAGGAGGTAAAGGCTAAACATAGACACCCAGTAGGACTACTTCAACCACATGCTATTCCAAAATCGAAATGGGAAGTTATTTCGATGGATTTTATTGTTGGATTGCCACTGATGGTAAGGAGACATGACTCGATTTTTGTAGTAGAAGACACTCTGATGAAGAGTGCTCACTTTATTCCTGTGCGTACGACGTATCAGACACCTGACGTAGCTAGATTTTTCATCAGTGAGATTGTGAGGCTGCATGGCGTGCCTAAGAGGATTATATCCGATCGAGGATCAGTGTTTACTAGATGATTTTGGACGAGTTTTCAAGAGGCCTTGGGAACCCAACTTAACTTTAGTACTGCGTATCACCCAGAGACTGACGGACAGACTGAATGAATGAACCAAACCTTGGAAGACATGTTGCGCATGTACGTGATGGACCAACAAAAGAGTTGGGAGGAATTCTTGACACTAGTAGAGTTCGCTTACAACAACAGTTACGAGAGCACCATTAAGATGGCGCCTTTCTAGTTTCTTTACGGGTGACCGTGTCGGACACCCTTGAGTTGGAATCAGCTTGAGGATAGGGTCCTAGTGGGACCAGAAGCGATCCAAGAAATTGAAGAACAAATGCAAACCATAAGACAAAGGATTAAAGAATTGCAGGATCGACAGAAGAGTTATGCTGATGCACACCGAGTCGACCGTAGTTAGGAGGTCGGAAATCGAGTCTTCTTGCGGGTTAAAACGCATAAGAGTTCGATCAAGTTTGGAAAGGGATCTAAACTCTCTCCTAGGTTCATGGGACCTTTTGAGATTGTGGAGAGAAAGGGGCCCGGGGCCTATCGACTAGCCTTGCCTGATTCCTTGAGGCGTATGCATGATGTTTTTCATGTATCTCTTTTGAGACATCATATTAGTGATCCTACACATGTGATTGACATGAGTTTCTTGCAGGTATCAGACGAGGGAGCGCTCATGACTGAGTCGGTCTTCATCTTAGATCACCACGTTTGACAATTACGACATCAAACGGTAGATTAGGTCAAGGTCCAGTGGGACAATTATAGTCCGCACTCAATGACCTGGGAGGACGCATATGATATGTTCCAGCAGTTTCCATTTTTGTTTGATAGATAGACTTATGATATTGTGATACACTTATTTGGGCACTTATACTATGAAACTTTGGGATGAAGTTTAGACCAAGAGGGGTTGTATGTAATATCCTACTCTCGCGCACTGAGAAAACTTATTCTGGTGGTTAGAATTCTCTGTGAAGAACTCGCGAAGTCGCGAGGACCGTAGGATCTAGAGGAGTTGTAAGGTGGTTAGGATTTGGATGAATTTGCCACCCTGACATCAAGAGTCAATGTGGATTGTTGATCGTGGTTAGTTTGAGCTGTCAGATCATTTCGGGGATTCAGGATTCACAAGTTTGGAGTGCAGGCCAAAATCCTTGGTCACGCAAATTCCTGGATCGTGAAAGGGATTATCGGGTGTGGAATTTTGGAATTTCAGTAATTCAGGGTTCAGCATATCGAGAATTTTGATGACAAGGAACTGGGGCCCTTTGCATTAAAATCCCCAAAGTCACGAAACGCCAAGTATCCTTGAAGTGGAATTTCGACATTTTGGCATTTCGAGGATCGATGTTTCGGCATTTCCGTTGACAAGGAGTCGGGGCACTTTACATTAAAAACCCCAAAGTCACGAAACACAAAGTATCTGTGAAGAGGTGTTTCATCATTTCGGTATTTTGGGGTTCGGGAAACAGAGAAGACAGTAATTTGGGATCGAGAGTTTCAAACTGTCGGTTTACGAAATCCCAGAAAGAGACATTTCGGCGCTTCGATCTCGCCAAAGGGGGTATTTAGGAGCTCGGGGAATCATAAGGGAAGAGGAACGATTGTTGATTGTTTGCTCGAAGTCCTGAAAGCCGAAACTAGTAGGTAACCGGTGGCGTATGCTCAACGCGTTAGAGGAGTCAATCATTGTTGACATTTCGGGTTTCGGTGATTGCAAAGAATTGTGGCATTGCATCGGGAACTTCCAAATCGCAATGTCTGAAATATTTCAGGGCTTAAACAGAGGTTTTAATTAACCCTTGGTGTGATTTTAGTGAATATCCTGAGTGGATCTCAGCCTGAGGGCAGGGGGTCTTCGTCAGTTGTGGTATCAGAGCCCATAACAAATTTCTTTGTTTTTTGTAGCAGAGAGAAGGGAGAAAATATTATAGCCATGCCGTCGAGAAGAAGAGACAAGCAAATACCTGATCCAACAGTGGAAAGAGAAATGCCAAGAAGAAGAGACAGACAAATACTTGATCCAGCAGTGGAAAGAGAAATGTGTGAATTGCGTGCCAGACTTGATGCTATGGAGACAACACAGAGGCACACAGTTGACGCTGGTGATATCAGTGACGCTGAAAGTGAAAATGAAGCCAGAAAAGAAGAAGTTGTAGTCAAAGATGCTGCAGAAGAATGCCTATTCAGGGTTGTTGCAAGGATAGGTGCTAGAGTAAAAATGGACATTCCAGTGTATGAGGCAAACTTGGATGTTGAAGAGCTTCTAGATAGGATTAGAGATCTAGACAAATACTTCGAATATGAAGATGTCGAGGAAGACAAGAAAATAAAACATGTTGTTACTAGACTTAAACGACATGCAACACTATGGTGGGATGAACTGTAGGATAACAAACACTACAAGGGCAAGCAGAAAATCAAAAGCTGGGATAGAATGGTTGCTAAGATGAAAGCCAAATTCATACCCAAGGATTATCAAATCACTCTATTTCGGAGGATGTAGAATTTGAGACAGAATCTGATGTCAGTGAAGGAATACACTAAAGAATTCTACAAGATAAACATCAGAGTAGGTCATCAGGAAAGCGATGATGAAAAAGTTGGCAGGTACATGAATGGTCTTCGATATGACATTCAAGATTAGATGAGCATGATGACCATTCGAAATGTGGAAGATTCTTATCAGATAGCTCTGAAGGCTGAAGAGAAGCTGAGCTGGAAGAAAGGTCAAAGAGGCCAAGGTAGAAGTCAAGCCAGAGGAAAAACAATTGCCCAAGACATAACTCAGAAACCTAAAGAAGAGGGGAAGAAACCTCAACCTCAACTTGAGAGAGGAAGAAGTTCACAGGGAAGGCAGTATGCTAATAGGAATACTTTTCCTCAAGCCAGAGGAAGAGGAAGAGGCGGAGGAGGTGAAGTGAAATGCTTCGTCTGTGGAAAAATCGGACATAAATCCTATGAGTGTACAGATAAAAAGAAATATGGTGGTGAAAATCACATTGACGAAGCTCAAGGACAGGATGTTGAGGCAGAAGATGCTGAGGGCGGAAGATCTTTGATGATGAGAAAAGTTCTCTTAAAGACAATGAAGGAAGCAGAGAACCCAACCCAAAGAAACAGTCTGTTTCAGACTACTTTCAAAACTAAAGACAGGGTATGCAAGGTCATAGTGGAGAGAGGTAGCACAAACAATCTTGTATCTAGAGAGATGGTAGAAAAGCTGGAGCTGGAGACTGTTGCACATCCAAGCCCATACAAAGTTTTGTGGCTACAAAAAGGGCATTAGGTAATTGTCACTAAACAATGTTTAGTTGAATTTAAAATAGGAGGATATAAAGATGAAATATTGTCTGATGTCATTCCCATGGATGTTTGTCATCTATTGCTGGGAAGACCATGCCAATATGATAGAAATGTGGTTCATGATGGGAAAAAGAACACGTACACCCTAGAGAAAAATGGAAGGACTCACATGTTGCTTTTGATTAAGGATAAAGAGGTGAAAACAGAAATGAGCAACACTGTACTTCGCATGAGTGGGAAGGAACTTATTAATGAGGTTAAGAAGAAGGAAGACACATAATTTATTGTGGTTAGGAAGCCCAAGATTATTTTGACCAGTACAAAAATAGATGATTTACCAGAAATCCAGGAATTGCTTGGAGAGTTTGCTGATATAGTAGTGGACGAACTACCTTGTTCGTTACCACCTATTAGGAGTATAAGCCATCATATTGATCTTATACCTGGAGCCATTTTGTCGAACAAAGTAGCATATCAGTTGATGCCGCGGGAAAATGAAGAAGTTAAGAGACAGGTCCAAGACTTAATGGACAAGGGATTGATTCGAGAAAGCTTTAGTCCATGCGTTGTTCCAACAGTGCTCAGCCCAAAGAAAGACAGAGGTTGGAAAATGTGTACAGACTCAAGGGAAATCAATAATATTACCATTAGATACAGGTTTCTATTGCCAAGGATGGATGACTTGATGGATTGCTTGAGTGGAGCATAGTTTTTTTCAAAGATTGATTTGAAAAGAAAGTATCATCAAATTCAAATGAGAGAAGGTGATGAATGGAAGACAACATTCAAGATGAATGAAGGGCTATATGAATTTCTTGTCATGCCATTTGTCTTAACGAATGCGCCCAGTACTTTCATGAGGTTGATGAACGAAGTCCTGAAGGATTTCATAGGGAAATTCATCATTGTATATCTTGATTATATATTAATTTTCAGCAAAACAGACGTAGAACACTTAAAGCATTTAGTTGCAGTAATGAGGAGATTACAACAGGAGAAATTATTGATTAATATGAAGAAATAATCATTTATGAGGACAAAACTCATTTATTTGGGTTTTGTTATCTCTGCAAATGAACTGAAAATGGATCCAAAAAAGATAAAGGTGATTAAGGATTGGCCATCACCGAAGAGTGTGTTTGAAGCACAAAGCTTCCATGGTTTGGCTAGATTTTATAGGAAATTTATCTGAAACATCAGTGGCATTAGCGCACCGATGATAGATACGGTGAAGAAAAGAAATAAATATTTTCACTAGATGGAGGAAGCAGAGAAGAGTTTAAACTTGTTGAAGAAGAAGATCACTGAGCAACAAATTCTGGTTTTGCCGGATTTTAGCAAGACATTCCAAGTCAGGTTTGATGTGAGTGGATTTGCAATTGGAGCGGTCTTGAGCCAAGATGACAGGCCGATCACATATTTCAGTGAAAAACTGAATGAAGAGAAGATTAAGTACTCCACATATGAAAATGAATTCTATGCAGTCATACAAGCGCTGAAGAAACAAAGACACTATTTGGTTCCCAAGGAGTTTGTTTTATACAACAATAATCACGCTTTACAATTCGTGACTCGACAAGAGAAGTTGAACCAAAAACATTCTAAATGGGTTGAATACATGCTGAATTTTACTTTTGTGATTAAGCATATTTCTGGAACTCCTAACAAAGTTGTTGATGCTTTGAGTAGGAAATGTTTGCTTATGCAGGAATTTAGAGTCAAGACTTTGGGTTTTGATAACCTCAAAGAAATGTATAGGGATGATCTAGAGTTCAAGGAGGTATATGAGGCATATGAGAATCCAATTCTTAGGGATAGAAGCTAATGGACTGAATACATGATCCAGGATGGATTATTGTTCAGGGGAAATCAGCTATGTATTCCAAAATACTCCATGAGGGAGAATTTTCTGAAGGAAAAACATAGTGGAGGATTGGTCGAACATTTAGGTCATGACAAGATGTTCTCAAAGTTGAATGGCTCATATTTTTGGCTAGGGATGAGGACAGATGTCAAGAAATTTGTGGGCAGGTGCAGAATTTGTTAGCATAAGAAAGGAAAAAGGCATAACACAAGCTTATACCAACCATTACCCATACCTAAAAGGTTGTGGGATGCAGTGAGCATGGATTTTATATTGGGACCTCCAAGGACACAGAGAGGATATGATTCAATCTTTGTGGTAGTCGACAGAGTTTCAAAGATGGCACATTTCATAGCATGCCGGAAAACCAACGACACAACTCATATTGCGAACCTGTTTTTCAAGGAAGTCGTCAAACTTCATGACTTACCAAGGAGTATCATTTTTTATCGAGATACCAAGTTCGTAGGACATTTCTGGAGGACCTTATGGAAGAAGTTAGGGACAAGTTTGTATTTTAGCTCAACGTATCATCCTCAGACGGATGGGTAGACAGAGGTCATGAACAGGAGATTGGGAGATTTGCTAAGGAGCTTAGTGACTGAACACCATAGTCAATGGCATCACATTCTTCCACAGGCGGAATTCGCTTACAATGATTCACTCAATAGAAGCATAAGGCAAAGTCCATTCCAGATTGTATATGGAATGCATCCAAGAGGAGTTTTTGAATTGAAAGATGCAGAACAAGTCGAATTCAGGAGTGCTAGTGCAGATGACTTTGCAGAAGGAATGAAGGAGCTTCAAAACCGAATCAAGGAGCGATTGCAGAATTCAACTTAGTAATACAAATAGAGAGCAGATCAACACAGGAGAGAACTTCAATTTGAAGTAGGTGATCTGATTCTTGCACATCGAGGAAGGATAGGTTCCCAAGGGGAACGTATAATAAGCTAAAGATGAAAAATATTGGACCGTGCAAGGTCATAAGGAATTTTGGGGCAAACGCATATGATGTTGAATTACCCGATGGGGTCGAAATCTCACCAATATTCAATGTTGTGGATTTGTACCCTTACAGAGCTGAAGAAGCAGGAGAAGAGGAGGAACAGAAAGAGGTTCAATGGAAAAAACAGAGGCCTGTAGCTGAAAACCCACGGATGGAAAGCATAATTGACAAGAGGATTAGCAGAAAGACCAGGATACAAGAGTATTTTGAATACATGGTCAAGTGGAAGGGACATCCAGTTGAAGATGCCAGTTGGGAGGATGAAGCAGCAATTCAAAAGCATGGGCAGACCGTGCAAGAGCTCATGAACGGGAATTCATGAAAATTTTCAAGAAAGGGAGTATGATGTAGGAGCATTGTATGCAGCCAGCCAAGCAAGCATAAAGGCGGAAGACAGCTGGAAAAGCACCAACGCACGTTTTTGAAATGCTTTGAAAAATTAATGAAGCAGATATTAATGTGATAGCTGGGGGAAGCGTACTTACATTTATATCTTAGAGTTGTGAACAGATATTGAGCGATTTCTCTCATCTGTCGGATGTATAGGCATTTAAGTCTGTTTAATGAAAGTAGGTAGATTTGAATTCATAGATTAGATAGTTTAGAGGCATAGGAGGGAAAACGGATATAGACACCTTCACCCTTGTATCATTGTAACATTATGATCATTCAGATTTTCATAAGCTAGAGAGCTATAGCAGAGAACTAAAGAGAAGAACCCATGTACAAGAGCACTTGAGTTAATATATGAAGCTTTGACTCAACTTTCATGGTGTTATGATGCTTACTGTTTATATATGTTGAATGGTATGTTTACAGTTGATTTGTTTCTCTGTTATGCATTTTTTTCAACGTTGTGTTATGTGTATGATTTCATGTTAAGTGTATGAATTTTGAGAGAGGAGAAGAATGAGTTTCAATTGTTTCTCTTTTTGAGAATTCCTGTAAGGAGTTCAACGAACGTCTGCAAGGTGTTCATTGACGAGGGTTTGAGTTTTATCTCAGAAAGCTCAGGAGAGATACCATTGTTATCATACCAGCTGAAGCGCAGGTGAAGCACAGAGCCGTGCAAGGTGTGCGCAGGCCAATTGAAGCATTCAATTTTATAAATCCAGAAAGAAGATTGAGAGATTTCTCTTGCAAAGAGTGCACAGGGTCAGAGGCTCAAATAACTAGAGGTTATTTGAAGATTTTCCGCAAGGAATGCGAGCAGGGATCCTTTTGGGAAGATTGAAGTTTACAAGTGAAAGATTAGGAAGGATAACATCTTTGAAGTGCTCAAAGGGAGACAGAGATCGAAATCATCTGATAGAAGTTAAGTTTAGGAGGGAGAACACTAAGTCGTTTGGATAGGGGTCATTGAGGAGTGCATCTAGTGGTCATAATTCTCCATGTAGAACTCGCGAAGTCATGAGGACCGTAGGATCCAGAGGAGCTGTAAGGTGGTTAGGAGTTGGATGAATCCAACATCCTGACATCAAGAGTCAACGTGGACTGTTGATCGTTCTCAGTTTGCGTCGTCAGATCATTTCAGGGATTCAGGATTCACAAGTTTGGAGTGCAGGCCAAAATCCTTGGTCACGCAAATTCCCGGATCGTGAAAGGGATTATCGGGTGTGGAATTTCGGAATTTTGGTAATTCAGGGTTCGGCATACTGGAAATTTTGATGACAAGGACCTGGGGCCCTTTGCATTGAAAACCCCAAAGTTGCGAAACAAGAAGTATCCTTGAAGTGACGTTTCGGCATTTCGGCATTTCCGTTGACAAGGAGTCGGGGCACTTTATATTAAAAACCCTGAAGTTGTGAAATGAAAAGTATCTGTGAAGTGGTGTTTCGACATTTCGGTATTTAGGGGTTCGGGAAACAGAGAAGACAATGATTTGGGATTGAGAGTTTCAAACTCTCGGTTTGCAAAATCTCGGAAAGAGCCAATTCAGCACTTCAACATTTCATGGTTCGAAAAGTAGAGGAGGCAGATACTTTTGAATCAAGAGTTTTGAACTCACGGTACGCGAAATCCTAAAGAAATCAGAGTCGTTAGATCAAGGAGGGCTCACGACCGTCGATCTCACCAAAGGCAGTATTTCGGAGCTCGGGGACTCATAAGGGAAGAGGAACGATTGTTGATTGTTCACTCGAAGTCCCGAAAGCTGAAACTAGTAGGTAACCAGTGGCGTATGCTCAACGCGTTCGAGGAGACAACCATCGTTGACATTTCGGGTTTTGGTGATTGCAAAGAATTGTGGCATTGCGTCGGGAACTTCCAACTCGCGAAGTCTGAAATCTTTCAGGGCTTAAACAAAGGGTTTATTTAACCCTTGGCGTGGTTTTAGTGAAGATCCTAAGAGGATCTCGGTTTAAGGAAGGGTTTAAGGAGCTTGAGTCAAGGCTTAAAACCGGCGTAACAGGAGCTTCCCCACCCACTGTCACCTCGATGGGGGCTCTTTATATTTAGGATGGCTAGTCCAAGGGAGACGTCCCTATGTAATCTGGGTTTCTAAAGGGGCAAAGGAGTAATGGACCAAGTTAAAGGATCCCTTT